>JADGJF010001251.1:0-10549 GCA_027596845.1 Quaeritorhiza haematococci
GGCGGGGAGAGGGGGTCGTTGCAGGAGAAGGAATTTTGAAGTTGTTTATTCGTTGGTTGTTTCTGTGTATGGGCTTGTGTGTGAGGCTGCCACCAGAACCCTGGACGACAAAAGCCCCTCAATTATTATTTTTTGAACGAGTCTTTCGACACCCTGCGACAGACAACCACCGCGTCTTCCACCTGTTTTCTGCCTTGGCGCCCATTATCATCCACCGCGGCGTCCGCGGCGTCTTTTCATGGCAGTGTTGCTTAGTAGAGCACCCCGCAACCTTGCTAACCATCCTTTCAGTAACCCGCGAAAACTGCACAGTCGACATCGACAGTACACGACGAAAACATATAAAGCATAGGGGAATAGGAAACGGATTCTATGATCTGGAAATACAAGGGAGAATGACGGCGATGTGAAGGACAGAGTAGGGTGATGCAACCCCTCACTTTTCATATGCATATGAACATGGCACCAGTGAATGCTATCAGTGCATCAAAATATCAAATGTAAATGCGATGGAATACAATTTCCCTGCGACGGACAATGGTAGTATTTATTTACTTCAACCGGATCGTCCTGCCAGCTGCTACAGCAGAAGGAGGCAAAGAAGCGTTTAATGTGTTCAGACTCCGAAAGCTGCGTCCCAAGATTTCTTTTTGAACCCTGTTGAGCCCGTTGAATGCAGCTTCTTCTCTCTCCGGAGATATCCTGATCCCCATCGCTACAGACATAAACGAGATCTCAGGTTTCTCAAGGGTTCTCCGTCCAGTGTTTGCAGAGGAGGGTGGTTGCGACTTTGTCCGTTGGGTCAAAGAGGGCCGAGGACGTCCAGCGGCCTTTCGATTGATCGACGAGCGCCCATCACCGTTGCCCTGCCGCAACTCGCGCAGCATCTCCATGCGCTTCTCGTATGCCATTTTCCGCTCAATCTCCTGGGCGAAGATGTGTTGATCGAAGCGCTCGTTCAGAGACTCCACATGGAGTTTGATCGTTCTGTCCTGTTGGCTCGAATTCGGGCGTCGCCGCCCACTTGAAGCAGATTGCGGCGCGGATGCAGTCGCTCTAGTGATTCTAGCGATACCATCGAAATCCCGCGACGCGTAAACCCCGTCTTCGTCCCCGAATTCATCATCTGGCGCGAGCAAAGGTGAACCTGATCTTGATATTGCCTCTGGTCCTTGTTGCTTGCCTGCAGCCAGCATTTGCGCCACCCGTGACGTCCCTGACGATCGCATCTTGGCAACTTTTTTTTTCCATTCCTGAAGCTGCTGTGACTTTCTCTCCTCTTCCTGTTTCTTCTTCTGTAGAAATTCCTTCCGTTGCTTGGTTGACTTGGTTTCCTCGTGCAGCATTGACGCCCTCTTCATCAGCTCCAAGTAGTGTGTTAATGCGACGGGGTCTTCAGGAGGGAAAATCCGTTGGAACTGGCCCATGTTTTCATCCTCGAACTTTTGAAGGGAGTTCAGGAAGGCCTGAGGATATCTCATCTCATATGCATCACGGCCACTGTCGCTTCGAATGTCTTCACCAGGTTCTGCCGTACTATCCCGGGCTTCTTCTCTGCCGCTTTGGGTTAAGCCCTCCTCGCTGATATCCTCACTCGATGGCAACTTTGGCAGTTCATCAACCACTATCGTAGAAACAGAGCTGGTGACAGATAATGACCCAATTGAAGATGTCGCACCGGTGTTCGAATGGATTTCCTTGACTGGTGTTGGATCCAGTGCTGTGCCGATGCTTTGGACAGGGCTCGCAACAGTGCGCGACCCAGAATACTCACCCATTTGGACCTCAACCGAACCCTTCACGTCAGAATATCCGACCCTCCTCCCGAGCCCGCTTTCCAAAGATGAAAAGGATCCATTGCTCCCCCAAAGACGAGATTTGAGCTTTTCTTTCTGCTGTTTCTGAAACTTCTTCCGGGTGGAAGAGTTGAGATTCAGTAATCGCAGGGCGTCCGTGATTACACCATGCTTGATCTCGTAATCAAGCTCTGAATCGCAGGTGAAGCTCGGCGAGTGGTTCACTTCCAGGACCCAGGGTTTTAGCTTGCTATCGACAAAAATGTCGAAACCAAGAATCTCAAAACACGGGGCCCCAAAGTAAGTCATGAGGAGATTTTTGACAATATCCTCGTCGGCCGAAGTTGTCGTTTTACCCACACCGCCCTCACCACCAACGCCCATATCCTTTCCGCCGAACCCGGATGTACCCCCTGCAACCCCATCACGTACCCCTGCCCCTTCATTCCCCTTAGCACTTCCGTGCTTCGTGCTATTAGTGGAGGTGACATTGCTGTTACTGCACTTGTCCATCGCATTTCGAGAACAGGCGTTAAGGTTCCTGGACAGCTGCGGCTGGACCGTAATCAACGTTTTGATGATGACATCTCCAATCCTCTTCCACAAGCGGTCCACATCACACCCACGCTTCTTCCTGAGCCCTTCCAGCACCGCCGTGATCCTCCTTTTGCTGCCCCGCAACCCCGACTCGTCTCGCTTGAACTTGTCGGACTTTTTGTTGATTGCGTAATTTGTGAGGTGCATGCAGACATCTGACAGATTCGACTTGTCTGGGGGTTCGTACGGCTCTGTCGCAAATCGAGCTAGACCATCCTTGTAGATGAACACCCGTAAGGGATCGACCGAAGTGACGAGGACGTAAACCCGCAAGTCAAACTTGAACCCGTCGATGAGCAAGGGCTTGGCAAGGTACTTTTGCACGATCGCGCTTTTGCGTACTTCATTGAAACCCTGTTTGTTGTTGCCTGCTCCATTCGTCGATGAAATCGTAGACGTAGAATCTCGGGGTGAAGGTGTTGAAGTCGCAGCTGTGATCTCGTTCACGCTATCCCTTCTCTTGATCATGATCGGAGGTTGTATGCTTTGATGGATTTTCGGGATATCCTTGAGGTTTTTGAAAAGAAAAATCCCCTTCCCCTGGCTTCCGTGACCAGGTTTGGCTATAAAAACGGTTTTCTTGTTGGATTTCGCAGCCAGCTTCAAGTCTGCCCAGTCCCACGGAAGGTTCCACGTTCTCGGGAAGAAATTGTAGTCTTTCGGAAAGAGTTTGTTAAATCGGTTGAGATTGCGACCTAGGCGGTCCTTGCGACAGATGTCGTGCATGCCAGGGAAATGGTTGATTTTTTGGTACGGCTAAACCCAATGATGTTGGTTTTCCAGAGAAGGTATCCATCAAAGGAATGATGCAATGAGAAGAGAACAGTATGAAAATTACCGGCCACGAAGCCAAGTACTTTTTTGCTCCCCTCACCTGCATATCAAGCACCCGCTCAATTGAAACACCAGTATCGCACCAATAAAGCGTCCATGGCTCCGTTTCATCGGCCATCTTGAAACCCGCTTCCTGTGTGCAATCCCGGACAACATCATACTTGCAGTTCCAAAGATTGACTGCAAGTTTCGATTTGATGCTATACGTTGGGATTGGCGAAGATCTCCTCCCATCGCTCGATCTGTACCTTGTTCGGTTAGCGGTTTGCATGTTTCACCTGATTTTGAGATTGTTGGATAGACAGTTGGGCTTGACTGAGGGTGGGGAACAGATTGAGATTTTGCTCTTTTTGTTTGGTGATCGGACCAGGTCGGGAATGAGATGTGAAAGTCTGACCGAAAACCTGGCGGATACTGATTGGAGATATTTTCATTCCTGGGAATATTCCACGTGACCTCACTTCAAAGAGCCAGCACGTTTCAGATCACATCAACTCTGAACGAGATGATTATGCCTGTCTCGGCGGCATATTTTCCTTTTTTCGCCTTTTCTTCCAATATCAAGACGATGTCCTGCGTGTTGGGAACAACGAGCGTTCACAATTGGAGCACTATCCTCATTTATCGACGATATTTCGATATTCCGAAGCCCAAAAAACAAGAAACTTCTTTGGCATTTAAATCTTGCTGATCGTAACCCATTTCCGTCGTTTCCGCTAGATGCAAATCATGGAAAGCCCGGCTGCAACCTCCTGCAAAGTCTCGGTACATCCTACAAGGATGAAACACGCCTTGAATTCGTCAAAGCGAGGCGTTGGCAAAAGCCTGACAATTGCTGGTCATTCTGCCAATCAAAATGTGCAAGCAATCTTAGGGTTGACGCGAAAGCACGATGAGGGTTGGCGGAAAAGAAGACAAAGAAGAGAAAGGAACGCGAAACACGTACCGTCCAATGTCAATGTCACATTTCTGTTTTGTCCTTTTTAGAGATGTCCTTGTCTTCCTGCCTGTCTTCCCTTTCCCTTATGACCGAAGAAACCCTGGGTAGAAAATCACATGAGAGCGGAAACGAACGAATAGTGAAGAAAAATGACGTATATCAAAGTGACCCATAGGGGCCGCACATATGGACCTCTCCAGACACCCATCACACTGAGAACCGTGTGTCGTCTGCTGAATGTGCCCTTGGATGCGAGTCCCACGCTCATCCAGGTGAAACCTCCGAAGAAAGGCACGCGTGGGCCTGGATCTGGGAAGGGGGGTACGAGTAAGGCGGAAAAGGCGGATTCGAAAGCCATTACAGACAAAACCGGTATGGATTCAATGCTGGACTTTGCTATTTGCCACAAAGTTGCATGTCATTAGATGTGTGCAAATGTGCATTCCGGCGGAGACTGATGTTAGAATTTTGATGCAGGGAACGTCATTAGTCTACCCGACAAAGTCATCACGTGTGAAGGTCTATTCGAGCTCCTCACTGTAAGCAGCAAACTTTCCATACCAGATCCAGAAGAAGATGACATTCAAAGCCGATCACTTGCGGTAGACGCCCCAGTGACGTTTCCGGAATCAGAAGACGTTTCCGATCGAGAAATCACCGAAACAGAGCAGCCTCGTCATCTTGATCGTGATCAAATCCTAAAAAGCCCTTTCGAATGCAGCAACGCCCAAACAATCCAGGATCTGGAAATTGCGATAGAGGCCATGATGCACCTGATCGCGTCCGTTCCGCCGCGGCTGGTACGGTACAATGCCATTCTATCCAAATCCTTGGATAAGGCGGTGCAAGACGTGTCCAAAATGCAAAAACACCTCGCGGACGGGAACCGATGGAAACGCACCAGCGCCATGGAAACAACCAAAACTCCGCCAGAGCCGCCGCCGTTACCGCAAAAGTACATCCAGGAGCAAGGTGCAAGTGAACCCCAACGCGGACAACCCAGAGCATCAGTACCCCCAACGCGAACACATAGTGCCGTGCAGACCAGAAAACAGAAAGAAGACACGTTAGGAAAGCTCCAACAAGACCATCCCGACGTCTACCGCATCATGGTCCTTGAACGCATCATCAACATCTTAACATCAGTCTGGTCCTCAGTTTGGACCCGGTTCGGACCCCGTTCGCGGTACTTCCACCCGACAGATATGAGCGCGTTCGATGCTTTGACCAGAGCAGAGCAGAGTCTGAATCGGTGGCATCTGTGGCGCCGTGTCTGCGATGATTCTGTTTTTGCGAATGCGGCATTCCAGTTGAATCAAGAGAGAACAAGGAATACGCCTTGGTCAAGTAATGTACCAGCGTACCTGTTTCGCAGGGCCCCGCCCGACTATAAGCCTCCTTACTTGTATCTAACGAGAGAGGAGATGCCCAGATCGTTGACGCCTTGGATGGATCCGGGGGTGGATCCTTCGGCGGCTCCAGGGCGTCATCAAAAGTCCAGGATGATATCTGGACATAGCGGGCCCCACTGTTCAGAGTCAACCAGTGGATCTGACACACGGCAGTTTATGAAGGACGTGCGACTCAAGTTTCTCGATGCCATGCTAAGAACGGGTGTTCACCGCGACCACGATCTGGAAGCCATCTTGGACGATTTGCTCGACACGGAGCAAAAATGGTCTGCAAAAGACGAGGAGGATTCTGTTGGCCAACAGCGACAATCGCCCCGGACACCGGCGATGGAGAAGTTCTACGAAATGGCAAAGAAGAACGATCCCGAGGAAAACAAAACTTTGTCGTCATCATTCGAGAGTGCGGAGCAACGACGTTTCGTGAAGAGGAGTCTGATGCGCGAATTTCACCTTAGAAGTGGCACCATATGACGTGTACATATGAAGCCCAGCATCTGTTGTGTTAAAAAAATGCTCTATTGTGTCAGAATAAATACCGCGTTCACATTGGCTGGAACCGGAGAAAATCAACCTCTATATCTACGGACTGCAGGACATGAACAAACAATGGGGCAAGTGTGCTTTTAGTTTCATGATCAACATATTCACGTAGACGAAAACTTGAAGAAACGAGTTTCTCACCTTCTTTTTGTGAAATTTATACATGGCGGGAATATCATACTATGAACGCGAGCGATCCGATGAGACTCAGTCTTGGCAGGGAAATTCAGGGAATATATCAAGGGAAAGGCTGCCTTACCACCAACTCGGCCACAACTTCCATCTTCCAGCCCCACGACTCGGCTTTCTTTCGGATGTGCTGTAAAGGGATCCAAGCACAATTTGCGTCAGTAACGGGTTGGGACCGACAAGGACGTGATATATGCGTTTGAAAAGAAGTACCTCTCTTGTACTTGTTTTATGCAAACTGTATATCGCCTTTTCGGCAATCTGATGGGAATAACAGGAATTTACTGTTAGGGTGATGTTTTCGAGGTGCTCTGTGAGAAAGGAACATTAAGGATTCTCCTGCTCCGCCAGCCCAATTTCTCCTCTCCCTCCTTAAGCTCGAAATGAGGAAACGCAATAATACTCACAGTGGTGGCGAGTTGCAAAAAGTTCATATCCACTCCTTTGTTCTTCGTCCCAAATGGCGGATTCATGACTACTGTATCCACCTTGACTCTCGACCATGGTGACGGCAAATTGAGCCCCTTATTTCCCGGCCCCATCGATGAGGTCAGGACCGACTCCTGAATATCCATGTGGACCAAATCGATCACTCCGTCGAGGTCAAACTCCTCAATATTCTCATTGGCCTGTTCGAGAGCGTCCGTGTCAATATCGAACCCCATAATGTGACCGGCACCCAACATGCCAGCACCAATGCTGAGAACTCCGCACCCAACACCTAGATCAGCAATGATGGCATCTTCAATGTCTTCATACGTTTGTTGGGCAGTATAGAGCAGCCTGGATGCTAAGAGAAGCAAATCAGTTGCTGAGTTTCAACAGGCTCGTTTATTATGGAGTTGTAGACTCACAAAAGGCGTGTACTTACCAATGTGGGCTGACGTGGGATATTGTTCCAAATTAGCCTTTGGGTTCTGGAACACTGTCACATCTTGAAGAAGACCTGCCGAAAAATATCAATCGATGTTAGTAAAGACTGAAAGACTGAGAAAGTGGGGGGAAGGAATGAAGTCTGATACCGCGCCTTTCAGCCACACTCGCACCGCTCTCGAAAGTCTGTCGTCAAGTTTGGAAGCTGAGCATCACGGCTGCACGTTACAGCAACCTTTCCTTCTTGACGAGAGACAAAGTTGAGAGCGACGGACTGTCGGTTTCTGCCCAATCAACACAACCCAAAGTACGCCTGACATCCACTCACTTTCCAATTGTTTTAGCTTCACTGAAACGGAGTAATCGAGGTTGTGATGATTTTGGTCATGAAAGGAAAGAGTGATAAGTCAGTAGCTGAAGAACCCAGAAACAAAAACAAATAAAACGCAAACATGAAAACGCACTGCTGACGGACTTCCAATCCTGTCACACAAGGGAACACAAACCAACTCTCCCAATCCCCATCCCAATACCAACGCGATCTTGACTCCCCCAAGTTCCCAACCGTCTCCAAAAACCTAGAAGGAAACCATGTCAGAACCACTGCTCCAGCCGCCGCAAACGGCATCAAATAAGGACTCTATATCCTCAAAACCAGGCCACGCCCACCCTCACCCTCGCCCTCGTCCAATAACTCACATACCCACACGCGACGAACCCGTTCACGACGTCATCTCATCACTCCTCACCGATTATTTATTGACCACACAACAACTTTTTGAGGCACTGAGGCATCAAATTCCGTCTGCGTCTACGGCAGTTCAAACTAGGTCGGGATCGGGGCAAGCAGGACAAGGCTCGGCAGATGTCCAAATGGAAACGAAAAAAAGTCCTGAGGAAGTGATGAAGAAGTTGGTTGACCTGGACGACAAGCTTCAGGATTGTGTAGATGAACGTAGGTTCGCGTGCACATATTTTTCCTTTTGAACGTTGATCTGGTAACCATTGAGCCGATCTGATCAGGCTCTTTCCACGTCTCTTTTCTTCATATTTAGTGGAAGAGGAACAGCTATTCCAACAGAAGCTGGCAAGAGTACAATCAGATATCGAGGAGCACAACGTCGCGATTCTCAAACTAGTGCGGTGGTTACAGCTCGCTGAAAGTAAACTGGAAACATTGTTGAGCGGGGCGAGAGATAAGATGAAAAGTATGAAGCGTGCCAAAGAAGGTAGTGGGTCCACTTTCCTCGATGAACCTTTGCTTTTTCCCTTATCGTCTTCCAATTTTTGTTTCTCAACTCTCATATTGATTCCTTCTTTCTTTGTATCTCTTTGTATCTGACTTGCCCCGAAACAGCCGCCGTGGATCACTCTGAGTTGATAGCATACGCCCACCGCATCTCACAATATACGTCCGCTCCCCATAACTGGAAACCCAACGCGCCTCAGGAGGGTATACCCGTTTTCCCGCCTATTCCTCAAGATATGCACATGAAGCGGAGTATGCTGTTCCAGCCTGATTTGGCCAAACCTGTCTCCAGGGCACAAGGTATGCACACTCCGACGGGCTTCCATGTCCCTTTTTGGGGGTTTTGGGGAGCGGTAGTCGCAGCGCTCTGTTTATTGATGACTGAATTTTCCCTTGCTGGACGTCTTACGATTTTCCAGAAATCTTCGAACAACCTGAGATCGCCATGGAAATCGATCTATTGACACAACCACTACAACCCGTCGACACTGAACATGCACCAGAAGAGCAAGAAGCACTGTTGGATCTGGATTTGTGATTTTCATTGTGGTTCGTCTTTGGCTTGCGGACAGGTTTGCGGATTTTGGACATGGACTTTTGGTGGGGCGAACCGAGCACAACGTTGATGGAATAGATGACAACGCATCGTGTACATAAGCATTTCTTCCCTTCCTTTACTGCCACATATAGAATTTGGCCTTTTTCTGTACAAAACATGAAAAAAAACCTTCGTTCACGTACAATGGCACATACACCGCACCCATATTACCCCCTAAACATAGCTTATTCCCATTACAAACTAATGAACCCTACCGAAGTAAGCACCATTTTACCATGCCTCTCTTTACAATCTATCCATGTAAATGCAGGGCTCCTTCCCTCTTCCCTTCACTCACCACAATTCGATGGCCTTCGCAAACTTCCCCCTCTGCTCCCAGTACGACCCATTAAATTGCCACGCCATCCCCGCCGTTCCCGATGCAGACCCACCATCCTCCTTATCCGTCGCCTGCAGAGCAAAGAACCGTGGCACCCACTTCTCTCCTCGGGATTCGAGTTCCTTGCGGTAGTCCCGCTGTTTCTGTTCGAGACGCTGCTTTTCGAGTTCGGCTTCGTCCGCTCGGCCTTGTTCGTACATTCTGATTTGTGGTTGACGAATGACGGATCCTTCAGATGTCTGTGAAATTCATTTGATTGCAAGGGAGGAAACAAGGATGGAGGGCATTCACGTACCTTTGATCGGGCCTATATCTTGTGTCCGTATTGGGCAACATTCCCTCCAGGTCGGGTGTAAGCTCTGCAGAAGAAGAATAGTGCGAAGTAACCACAATCAGATTCGGGCTCAAGACAGAACAGTTCCGACAGAAGTCGTCCCAGACGAAAACCCCATGTTGAACCGATAGTCGTTATTCATTTCCAGTACGCACCGTTCAGTTCGAGCGCGAATTGCGTAAACCCGTACATCTCTTGGTGGTTGGGTGGCGCGGGTCTGGCCCGCCAAATCACCTGAAGGTTGTTAGGAGATGAATCCTTGAACTTGTTCAACGACTCATCCCATCGTCCACTGCGATAATTTTGAGAATTAGATGTTGAGAACTTTGAGAACAAGGAACAACGGGAACAAGCGTTCACAATGACTCATCTGTGGATGCAAACTTACCCAATCGACAAAAGCTTCTCGCCCTTGCTGTTGTACACTGCACCCACAATCTCATTTTTCGCCGACGAGAAGTATCCCGATTCCTTGAATGTGACTTGGGCATAGTATCCTGATGGAAGCCGACGGATGTGCCGAGTCCAGAATAGGCACGTACCAGGTCAGACCAACCGCAGGGCAAGACGGCGACAGAGATATTGTGGAAGCTGAGCTTACCTGTCGTGTGGTTTGTCACCTTCAACTGACCGTAGTGCTCAAGGTACCGCGACGACGAGAAAATGTTGCGCATGCATGTGGTGACTGGTTTCGAGATTAATGTCAAACCAAGACGGAATTAATCACAATTGTTCCTGCTTATCTTTGGAATCGACTTGTATGCAACTCACCTTTTCCCCATGTGTAATGTTCGTTGTTTTGACTTGGGAAGATGACATTCACTGAGGTTTTTGAAAAGGGGGGGGG
>JADGJF010001252.1:0-10547 GCA_027596845.1 Quaeritorhiza haematococci
GCCGCTGGAGCTGGTGCTGGAGCTGGTGCGGGTGCGGGGACTTGTGCAGGAGCTGGCGCTGGTGCGGGTGCGGGTGCGGGTGCGGGTGCCGGAGCAGGAGCAGGAGCAGGAACCGCTGGCGGCGGTGCGGAGGGGTATGCAGAGGGTTTTTGTTGTTTCCCCTTAGATTTACATTTCCGGCCTGGTACTGGTGCGGCGTCGACAGAGGGTAGGGCGACGGCAATGAGTGCTAGTAGAATAAGAAGGAACGCCGCAAATGTGGTCGGCTTTCTTGATACTCGGGACATATTTCGTATTGATAGGGGGTATGGTAACAATCGTGGTAGTCTCGTTGGCGCTCTGGCTCACGCAGCATAGAAGTCACGGCAACCTACTGGCTTTTGGGGAGTAATCGAGCAAGGATCGTACCAAGCAACCGCGGCGGAGAGTTGGGCGGAGAGCAGGCGGAGAGTGTGGTTTGGCTGATATATGTATGATCCGAGGCTGAGTCCGACGATGCCAACCATTGATGCAAATGAAACGTGTCGTTGATAAAAGCGCCTCTCATCTGCTGCAGATCGGAGGTTTTTTTTGCTTCTCATCATCTGGGTGCATGAAAGTCGCAGGTTTGGTGTGTGTTTTACCAACGCTTATTTCCTTTTGGGGAATTGTTGGTGAGGAAAACTGAGGAATGTTCACAAATATCCTTGTGTTTGAGAAACCTGAAACACGATCATCATCATCTTTTTGGTCTATTTGTTTGGGTGGCTTAGATAGGTAGTTGGCACCAGCTCCGTTTGCACGTCGGTCGTTCCAAGATGATCAGCAGGAACGAGGCCATTGCCGCAAAGGCACAAGAACAAGGTTTACGAAAAAGCTCTTTGGCGGACGCCGAAGTCTGGTCGGCTGCTTGAAAGTGGTGAATGTTCTTTCATATCTCAGTTATCCTCTGTCAAATACTTTCAAACCAGCCAGCTAGCCAGAGCTTGCAATGCTCAAGGGTTTTCCCCTGTTTTCCCCCCTTTATGGAGGTCAGTCCTCGGCATCGGCGGTCTGAGACAGAGAAGCAAAACTGAAGTCGAGGAAGTGGACCCTGAAAACACGAAAAAGGTGACTGCTGCGCGAAATGTGCACGAGGATAGATCAAGAGGGAAAAAGAGATCCTTCATCTGCACCAGGTATCCACAACACAAAACCAGACACAAAACAGAAAGCCAACACAGAGGTGACCTCCTGCACCTCCTGGGCTCCCAGCTGGGCTCCTGGCTGGCTCCTGCCTCAGTTGCCTCCTACAGTATACCGGAGACCCGGGATTGTCCTCTGGGATTGTCCTAATCGTCTGAGGTCTTGAGGTCGCGTTTCCCTCCCAATTTCCCTCCCCTGAAGTGAAACGCGATTGGGAAAAAGATGGGCGCACCCGCAAGCAGCACAATGTCGTCTTGGCGCGTTTTGACAGGAGGTGTCGGAAAACGCCGATCATTGCATGGTTGTGCAAAGCCTCGGGTGGTACAGACGGGCTTGGCTTTGGTTCGACTTCAAAGCTCAACATTCTTTCGTCACAGTCGCAGAGGAAAATGCAAATCCAGCACCCACCTCACCCACCTCATGCGGCCTCACCCTCAAAGCACGAGCTAGCCACGAAAAATACGAAACAGCAAAAACCGCCGGCAATTGGTTCAGTTTCGAAATCAGCATCGCATCCACCAGCAGGTGCTCATCCGACTACATCATCATCTAAGCCGGATAACAGTTCGAAATCTAATGTAGCTGCAAAGGCAACTTCCTCTTTGGCAGCGTCGCGTCCGTCCACAGCCTCGGCGACGCATCCGAATGCTTCGAAGATTGTGGAGGGGTTTAGACTGTTAGTTTGCATTCACATTTTCTTCTACTTGCTGTACTCTGTTGCCAAGTACTCAATTTGGACTCGTCTCGTTCCATGAAAGTGCTCTCAATATTATTGCATGGCATGCCACTTCCTCTCCAGATCCATAAAATCTCGACCCTAATTTTTCATCCCTTCTTGCCATTAACAGGAACTGGATGAACTTACGTGATGGCGAGACGGGGAAGATCTTGTGGGAAGATAAAGACTGGTAAATTTATGTTCTAACATAATGGAGGGCGTCGAATTGGTGCTTCAGTGTATTTCGACAGAACCTGACATTGATTCATTTCATCCGCTACGCACGTATCTGACAGGGGTAGCGCGTTGAAGACGGTTAAAAAGGGTAAGCAATGGGGGTTGCGGAGATGTCTGCAGAGACCCCATGAATTTGGCCGTCAGAAAATCAGCAATCGCCGCTTCGTACATCTGCAATTTCCTGGCAATAAGCTGATCCCATTTATTCATCTTTTCTTTTTTTCGACGTCTGTCTTTACCCAACGTACGCCAAATCCAGCCCACGTCCCCAAGTCCATCTTATCATGCCGTTCCGTATCCCGCGAGCTCGATTTCAGCTCCAAAGAGGCCATCAACCACTTTCGGTTGGTGCAGCGGGTTATATTGCACGGGCAGTGTATTGAAGGTACGCCTTTTCAATGCATCTTCGTCTTCGATTTCGCTGAAGAGGAACTCACCCATCTCTCGGCATGTGCTCCTTTTCCCGGGCCCGTCCAACAACCATCAAACAGAGTGGCACTTCGAGTTCGGATTCGTTATTCCAGGCTCAACCAATACCTGGCAGTCGGTCATTGAAGCCGCGGATCAGATGATTCCGGCAGAGATACTTAGGTAAATAATTGGGAGACGAGTTTCTCTTGAACTGATTTCGCAACCATTTAGTGAGGGCTGGAATGCCTGCAGTGTTCTGGGATTTCCTCACACAGTCTCATCAAACATCTCCGGACGTTTCCGCCTTGGCTCCACTCCTATACTGTCTTTCTTTCTTGAAAATAGCGGCAACACCTTCATTGAAACGGACTTTTACGACGGTGATCGATTGGTGTCGCACTCAGCAGTGCAGTTGTTCTACGTGTGATCTGGAGGAAGTGAATGGTGCGCAAAGCTGGAAATCAATATGAAAGTAGCATTGTTTGATGACGAATGTGTCAAAATATTGGTTGCAGGTACCTGTGAGAATGGAAAAATGAAAACAAAGGAGGTCGCCTTTCTGAACGATTCATTCGAACGTCCGCGACGTTTCTCTTGAGCGAGTTTGCATGCGACGCGATCGGCGAATAGTACTGCTTATTTTGCTTCGTTTCACACAGCTCGAACTCAGCAGCTCCACTCGGACAAGGGGTCCCTGTTTAATATTTCTGAGCTCATCGTTCCGAGTCGTTCAGGATCCAGGTGCTGTTACTTGGCGGAAATTTGTATGCTCCGCATCCGTCCAGAATGATTAAAAACTTCGCGGCCATGAAAACATGGAAAAAGTGTCGAGTTGGTAAAGATGAGTGAAATTGCAATGGAGTCAGCGAGACTGGAGGAGTGGAGGGAGCGGAGTTGAACAATCCTCCTGTGCAATTTTGTGTAACAGTTCATCGAAGATTCAATTGCCCAAAATATCCCGCTTTTGGAAAGGTGATGGCGGCGACGCCGCGTTTCGCTGTTGCCGCTGTGGGCGGCGGACCCTTACCCTCGGTGGCGGGTTTCCACGTCGGACTCGGTCTCTTCGCAAAGTCACAGACCGACTCCTCGACCAGGTTCTATGCAACAAAGGGCTCCAATAACAACGGCTCCCCAACGTCTTCGTCCACCCCGCCAACCGCGAGCCTGTCACCATGCAATGCCCTGCAGACTCTCGCCGCCACCACCTCGACCTCATTCGACTGCAAACACAGACATACACATTCTTACCTCCGGAACCATGTTCGAGACCACTTCCGTCGTAACCACCGTCACCAACACACCCAAACGCGGTCATATGCCACCTCTGCCTCCCTCCCCAACTCCTCATGCCCCTACGAAATCCTCGGAGTCGCCAAAAATGCGACCATGGCTCAAGTGAAGAAAGCATATTACCAGAAAGTCTTCGTCTTACATCCAGACCGTCAAAAAGCTGCTCTTTCATCATCAGAGCAACAGCGGAAGGGAAATGAGACGACCAACAAGGATAATGACGCATTTGTCCGTGTCGTTCGTGCATACGAAATATTAAGCGACCCCGACAGACGCCGTCAGTACGATTTCGACCGGTCAAGAGGGTACACATCAACATACAGCTCTGGCGGTGGTGGTGTCAACGGAAACCCCTACGCCTCCTACTCCACCCGAACAGTCTACCACGACCCCACCCGCAACCGCGCTCACTTCTACGCCGACACCGCCTACTACGACCACTTCTACTCCTCCTCCTCCGCCTACTATGCCGCCCAACCCCCACCCCAAAACACAGGCCCCATCTTCATGTCAAACGGGAAAATGGCATCCCTAATACTCGCGTTCTGCGTTCTTTCATCGTTTATGTCGTATTATCATATTAAGAGTATGAGGTCGTGGTTCACGGGACAGATGGATCGGAATGAGGGCAAGTTTCGGGATGCGTATGAGAGGGCTGTGCAGAAGGGGAGGGAGAATGGGTTTGAGGGACAGATTAGGGAGTTGCTGAGGAGGAAGGCGGAGAGGGCTAGGAATGGGGAGGAGGAGAAGGAGATGATGGAGTTGGAGTTGGAGAGAGAGAGGAAGAGGGTTGAGTTGGAGAGGGGGATTAGTGGGGTTTGAAGTTGTCCAATAAGACGAATGGACAAATAGGTATTGGAACGATGGGTGGGGTGCCATGTGCTGGTTCAGACGACATTTTCCTGATGCATTCGGTCAATGTATATGGTCGAAAGAGAGGAGAAAGACACTGTCACAACATTCCGGCAAACATTTCACGAACAACTGTATTATATATTTTTTGGGAAAGGCAGACGAGCATCTCTGAAGTCGTGCTGTACGAATAAACGATGTTTGCCGATAGAGACCTGGCTAGAGACACAGGAAAGGCAGAGGGGGAAGAGGGTTGGGCAGCGCAGCGGAAGGGATTTGGAAAGAAGCTCACAACAAACGACGTCACTCTGCAATAACTACCACAACTACCTTCAACGATCACAGTGGAACAACTAACCTTCAACGATTGGGTCCGGCACTCAGTCGCCACTCCCATCCCCAACACCGTGATACGTAATCTCCTAATCTCTCTTGGAAATCGCTCCAAGATAACGGCCGTCCTGACCGCCGTCCCGGAAAACTTGCTATCGTACCATCACTTTGCTGTCACAAGATGTTCGTCGCTCTTATCAAAGACTTATATGTGACTTATATGTACATGAAAGACTTTATGTATGAAAATCCATTTGAAAATCCTTTAAGAATTTTGAGTGATTGTTCGCGTTTTCCGACCAGTTTTCCGACCGTCGTTTTTTGACTCCGACCAGCAATTTTTTTCGTTGCCTGATCATGGGGAGCGCCTCAGTTCCGCGAATTCCAACTGGACTCAGACTCAACTCCGCCAGAATGCCGCCAGAATGGAAGTCCACTGCAGTCCAGTTGTTATCATAAAAGGATTCTTGACGACTGGGCACCTTTGATTTGTACTGATCATATCCATCGACTTGTGAAAAGGGATTTTGCGAGTTACCCATTGCCCACACAGGACACAACATAACAATGGCAGTTCGACGACTCCTCACCGCGCTCTGCCTAGCTACATTCGCCTTCGCCGCCCTTTTCTCCTCCACGAACGCGTCAACCGCATCCAATGTTGTAACAGGACCCCGCAGCTACAATGTGAAAGATCTTGAAGAATGGATGTGGGACGCGGAAGCAGGGAAACATAAGATGGTCAAGCTTGCTTCAATAGATGGGAGTAAGAAGGGATATTTGAAGGGCGAGATCATTGTAAGTAACTAGAACTTCGATTCGCGACTGGATTGTCCCATGGTTCAAGTTGGTTCCGTGTATATCTAGACCTTCCAATCTGACATTCATCCTTCTCCGCCCTCTTATGCCTGCTCCCTGAACCCTCACTTCTAGGTCAACAATATGCACGTCCGCTCCACAACCCGCCCCACTATCACAATCGAATACGCTGACTCCACAGGTCACTGGTCTCGTTCGCTCCTCACAGCCAAACTCTCCCACTCCATCCCGAAGGACCCACAACTCAACCCCATCTACTCGCTTTGGGCATTTGAGCAAACGCATTTCGAGAGTGGGGTATCGAAGATCTGGGTGCATTGCGAGTATAAAGGGGAGGGGGGTTTGGAGTGGTATGATGTTGACGACAATGGGGGAAAAGGGTATGACGTTAAGGTTGAGGCCTCGGTAAAACCCAGTTGGTTTGGGGGGAGGCGGGTGAGCGGGGATGGAAGCCGTTAGCATACCGGAATATTTGCATGCATTGTTTAGTTACTTTTATATATACCTAATAAGTAAGTTATGATCGAAGATCTGGTCATTTGAGTGTTGTTCTCGGTTTTCTGCATTTGCCGAATGGGGAAAACAAAACAGAAACAACCAAAAAGGAAGGAAGATCGAAGAACGTGTTGTGCAAGTGTGGGGTTCAAACCGTTCAAGTCGGGTGACCGTCGAACTCGCTTTTCGAATACCTTGAGGCGGATAGGTCAGGTGCTCAAGGATTTCGAGACTTTGTGCTTTCGAGTCTTTCGTGACCTGCATTCAAGACTTGCGCTTCCGTAAACATTTGTCGCATCTCTGTCGCGATCCTCAGCAACTTTTCATTGAATTTCGCATCCATTTTCTCCATCTAGTCTTGACTCGCATACCCACCTCGTTTTCTTGTGGGCAAGGTGACTCTGCGGGCTTTGTGCTGGGTTCGGAGTTGGGAACATCATGTGATGGATTCTTTTTGTTGATGGATTTTGTGTCTAAAAGCGTTGAACCCAAGCTCAAATCATGTGATTTTGATTTGGTTCCTCCCACTCTCGCCGTCGCCGTCGCCGTCGCCGTCGCCGTCGTCCCCCCGCGCCCCGCGCCCCTTCCCATCCGGCCGCCCTTGTTGGACCATGTCCTCCACTGTCGCTGACGGGTCTGCCGAATCCACTACTCCCGCACCTCTATCGTCCGCCTCTGCCCCCGCGACTAACAGAACCATCCTTTCGGACTCCGCACCAGTGAAATCTGCAAACGAAATGACGGCGGTCACCAATACCACCGACCTGCCGAAATCTCAGTTCCAAGACGCGATGAATGCTGTGAAACTGGGGGAGAATACTGACCGCGCTGCCAACAGTGTTAAGATTGGAGGTGGTGAAATTGGTGTGAATGGGATACTGGCTACTGGTGGTGCCTCCTCCACTTCACCCGAAGCCCAACGGAAGGCAGAAGCTTCAACAAAACAACTCACACACTCCTCTCCTTCCGATCATAAAGAAAAACTCCAACCCGCTGCCTCAACCGCACCATCAACCCAGTCTAAACCTACTTCCTCACCGTCACTCCCACTCCTCCCCGTCCCAAACCTCGAAGACAGCTGCAAAAAATACCTCCGAACCGTTCGTCCTTTTCTTACCCAGCAGCAATACGAAAGCACCAAAAACGCCGTCGCAGAGTTCTTGGCTCCTGATGGTGTTGGACATGAATTGCAACGACGGTTGCTTGAGCGGGCGGAACAGGCTGCAAGGTTAGCGCCTGGGGCGGTTGCTGACGGGGTGAACAGCACGTCTTCTGTTCACGCAACACCTGGACGAGTTGTCAAAGATCCTAAAACAGGAGCGGTCGTCATCAACAGACACATTCCCGACTCCGAGTCTGATGAATCGGACAAAGCCTCGTCTAAATACCACCACCACGATGCAAAATCTGATCGCAGGAGCATTATCATTGATCAGACTCCCGACCTTGTTACAGGGAATTTACCCCCCACTCGGGAGAACTGGTTGATAGACTGGTGGAACCAGTATGCGTACTTGGATTTCAGGGAACCGGTTGTATTGAATGTGAACTACTTCTTCGTTTTTCCGGATGATCCGAGGAGGAGGGATATGTGTACAAGAGCGGCGTCAATCGTGCAGGCAGCAATGCAGTTTCGGGGAATGGTTGTCGAGTACGTAGTTGTTGGCCGCACTTTCATCTCGTTTCCTGTCTCGCTCTCTCTGATACGATCTTTTGCTTTCACAACCGAAACAGCGGAACCCTCCCCCCCGACAAGATTGGTCGCTCAGGCAACATGTGCATGCGCCAGTACGACTTCATGTTCAACGCTTGCCGCATACCCAAGAAACCATCCGACTACGTAGCTGTCTACGATCCTTCCACGAATACTCACGTGGCTGTCGTCAGAAAGAACCAATTTTTCGTTTTCGATTTGGTTTTGAGGGAAGAGCATAGGAATGTCATGGGGGTTGTGAGCAAGAAAAGGAGATGGCTGACTACGTTGGAGATTGAGAGGTGAGTGCAATACATCAGAGAGGGGAGAGAATCGAACGTGCACAAAGATCATGTCGTAAACCCTTTAATAAATCTTACAATTATCCTTCTTCATTCGTCTTCTGTGTGAAATAGCCAACTGAGGACAATCGTGGAGATAGCTGACCAGAATGCATCCCACGCCAGCCGCTCCCACCGCCGCACCAGCACTGCATCCACTAACGACTCCAACTCTTCCCAAGAAGACCACGAAGATCCCATCTTCCCCATCGGCATGCTTACCTGTGACCACCGCGACTCGTGGGCCGACAATCGCACCACACTCCTCAACTCCCATCACCGCAACGCCACCCTCCTCGAAGATCTTGAATCATCCGTCTTCCTTGTTTGTCTCGACGACACTCACCCGATCACAAGAGAAGAAATCGGAAGGGCTTGTTGGCATGGCGATGGATGTAATCGGTGGTTCGATAAGAGTTTGCAGTTTGTGGTATTTGAGAACGGGAAGGCTGGGTTCAATGGCGAACATTCCATGATGGATGCGACACCGACGTCTAGGTTGTGTGAGTACATCGCCGAAAACCTGCGGACGGACAAAATCGACCACGGTCCACCCACTGTCGCTTCTCAACTCCCACCTCCACGCCTGCTCCACTTCTATATACCCCCACATCTCCACTCCCGTCTTCACCCCATCCAAGCATCCTTCCATAAAGCTGCTCGCCGCAAAGACTTCAAGGTCTTGCGGTACACTACTTACGGAAAGGGCCTTATTAAGAAGTTTAAGGTGTCTCCTGATGCGTATACGCAGATGGCGATTCAGTTGGCTTATTATAAGATGTTTGGGTGTGTTGTGCCGACTTATGAGAGTGCGGGGATGAGGGGGTATGCGTGGGGACGGACTGAGACGTGTCGGAGTGTGAGTGACGAGAGTGTGGCGTTTGTGAGGGCGATGGAAGATCCATATTTGTCGGTAAGTGAGCAATCCATTTTCTCTCTCGTTTCCATGATGTCTTCGGTCGTCGTTTTGTTCATGCAGGAAAGGAAATGGGAGCTGGAGATTGATATATATTTTCTTTTCTTTTTGTTCATGAATGCGCATATCCATACAACAGGACGAAGCAAAAGTAAAAGCCATCCGTGCCGCCATCACCTCCCAATCCGGCTACATGGTTTCCTGCCTCAAAGGCAACGGTATTGACCGCCACCTCCTCGGTCTACGTCTCTCACTCTTCCCGTGGGAACCCTCCCCAGCCATCTTCCTCGATCCTGCCTACAAACTGTCATCTCATTGGACTATGTCGACCTCGCAAGTTCCTGCCAACGAGTTGGAGGGGTACGGGTGGGGTGAGGTCGTGCCCGATGGATTTGGTATTGCGTACATGGTGAGAGAAGGGGAATTGAGGTTTAATATTGTCGCCATTAGAGAGGTTATGGATGGAGATGATGAGGACGAGGAGGATGGGGATGATGCGGAAGCGGAGTATGAAAGTGCGGATGAAGGGGATGCAAATGGTCAGGTTGCTGAGGAAAAAGTTGTTGAAGAAGGCCAAGAAATCGAAGGGGATGGTATTGTCAACATCGCTGCCGTCACTTCCAAACATCACAAGAAATCAGGCTCCTCGACCCCACCGCGATCGGGAAGTGCAACAACCTCTTCTTCTTCCCTCACCACGCAGGACGCCGACCCAACCAAACCCCAGCGCAAAAAGGGCGGCGGCACCGTCGCTCGGTCAAAGCCTCGTCCCAGACTCGTCAACGTGGACGAAGCAGACGACGCTGGTTTCTTCTGGGCACAAACAAAGGCCACAATATTGCGGCATTACCTTGAGGAAGCGTTGGATGATATGCGGACCGTGATGGAGAAGTGCCCGCCACCTACTCCCGAAGAAGCTCTCACAAAGAAGAGCCCACCTGCAAGTCCACTACCCAAACCCGCTACCCTTGTCACCACAGAACCGCAACAACCCGCCGCTGTCGTGGCAGCAGCAACACCAACAACCCCAGCAGCCATCCCTGTTCTTGTCGGCGTACCCCGCTCAGACAGTCAGGGTCTCTCCCTCCCTTACCCGCAACGCAAACCCTTCTCCATGCCCGCCTCAGATCTTTCCTCTGGTTCCAGTTCAGAGGGAGGAGTGGCCGATGACTCGAGCTCGGTGTATGACCAGCTTGGAAGTATTGAGTTTTTGCCACCAGGGGCAGGTGGTGAGGCGGGGACGGGGAGTCCAAGAGGCTCTGTGAGTGGGATGGGGGG
>JADGJF010001253.1:0-10533 GCA_027596845.1 Quaeritorhiza haematococci
GGGTTGTTATTCAAAGGAAAAGAGAAATAGACAGCGTGCATGTGGCTGAAAGTAGAAAACAGGACATTCACAACGAATGGACACTCTTTCCCTCGTCTTCAACTCTCAATCCCCTTACCTCAAACAAATTAATACACTCCCTGTACGTATTCGCATGCTGAAACACAACTGTATCATACACAGGTGGCGAATCATACACCGGTGGTGCATCAGCAGGACCGGGGGGCAATAAAGGCGGAGGCGGTAACGAAAGTGAAGAAGGTTGAGCAACAGGGGATGTACTAGACTGTTGTTGCGGAGACGAGTGGGTTTGTTGATGTGAACTTTCGGGGTGAAGGTTGTGCGTTTGGTGGTTGGCTTGAGGAACCGGATCCTACCATGACCGGGTATGATGATGAACCGGCTGCTTGAGCTTTGCCGGAATCGATTGAGGGTGTTTTGTTGTTGCTGTTGTAATCTACTCGAATTTAGGTTTACGCGTAGAAAAATCATTTGTGAGCATGAGGACACTTCATCGATGAAGAAAATCATGAATCCATCACGCCCAACACTGTCCACATAGAAACACTGTCCACTTACCACCAGCGCGTCCACTAGGAGATCCTGACGGCCTCAAAGGTTCATCGACGGCACGGAAAATGTCTTCAAGAACGCGAAGCTGGTTCGGGTTGGGCTCTCCAGATGCTTGTCTCCATTGGCGGATCTCACCAGTAAGCGATCGCAACTGCTGGACCAAGCCTTGGCATTCGTGGAGGAAGGCACGCATCAGCTCGTGTGAATCGTCGACTGTGAAGATGAAATCGAAGAAAGAGAACCCGTTAAGATCTTCGCATCATTCGAAAAGATGAATTCAGAGATTTCACTAAACAGAAATACTTACCAGGTTGGAACGCCTCATAGACTCTAGCAGGATCCGCCCTAAACCTCGGTGGCTCCAACTCATACCCATGCTCATCAGACAACGTAATTAGCGGTTCCCCATCCAGCAACAAAGTAGTCGATCCAGGCAACAACCTCTGCAAGTCCTTCAACAACACCACATCCAACCCCTCGATCGTTCTTATAGGCACTTTTGCCGGTGGGATTTGCGGGGTTCTCCGTGAGACAACGCGCTGAAACCTGGGACGGGTGTAGAGTTGTTGGTGGTGTTGCGGCCCGGGGGGAGTGGAAACGTGTGTGTAAACGGGTCGATGTTGGTATATGGAAGAGGAGGATGACCCTGAACCGCCAGTACCATTTCCAGCCGGGTTGGTGTTGTTGAGCCCTTGAAGAGGGAAAGGTGGAGGAGCCCCGGAGTAGTGCTGGAGGGATTGGAACCCTGGCGGGGCGTTCGTTGGTGGGGGTAGTGGTGGTGGGTGGTCTGCGTACCTTATTGGTGCTGCTGTTGTCAGTGTTGATATGATCGTGTTTGAGGGTGCTGTCAGGGGTTGAGGAAGGGGAGGAAATTGAGAGTACTGGGATGGTATGGGTTGTTGGTCGGCGTTGAAGGCGGCGGGTTGTGAAGTCCCAGAGGCCGATTTTTCCTCCTTTTTATTGTACGAAGTTTCTGGTGGGTTGGTATCCTCCGGAGGGTAAGGGACAGCCGGAGCAGTTATTGTTGTGGGTAAAACTGTCAGGTCACTCTCGACAGGTCCATGGATGAAGGAAGGTGGGGAGTCGTCTGGAGTTGGAGGTAAAGGGATGTGTCGGTCTGAAGAGTCTGTCGATTTCGCTGGTGCATCGGCGGGTGCTACTGATGGATCGAGAAGAGTTTGGAAAGACTGGGAAGTAGAGCGTTCATCATGCGACTGCGAAGGTGATGAGAAAGGGGGATTCAATGGTAGGGGTAAGGGTGACGTATCAGCTGGAGGCGACGGCGTGTGGGAATGCGGCTGCTCCGGGGGTATCTCGACGTACGCTGGGGCAGGACCCGCTGGTATAGGCGGCGGTGGCGGTTGATGTATGTCGTCGGCCATAGTTGTTTCCCTCTTGCCCTCCGTCGGCGTTCTCTGTCTAGTTTCTTCCCAAGGTTGCCTGTTTACTTCGTCGTTGGTCTCTCCCAAAGA
This sequence comes from Quaeritorhiza haematococci, assembly GCA_027596845.1. Taxonomy (NCBI): domain Eukaryota; kingdom Fungi; phylum Chytridiomycota; class Chytridiomycetes; family Quaeritorhizaceae; genus Quaeritorhiza; species Quaeritorhiza haematococci. The sequence continues at coordinate 2,046 of JADGJF010001253.1, forward strand.
AAGCCCCACTTGTTCGCAGCTGCCGTGTTACCCACATAGGGATTTCGTTCATTTCGGAGCCGAAGAGCCCAGTCGCGCCTCAACCGACATCTCCCCTCCCAGAAACGTCCACGGCGACTCCTTCGGCAGACCCGACGAGCAGCGTCGCGGATTTCGAATCCCTCCCTCCGCATCAATACCTCCCAGGACGCGATCATAACCGCCCCGCCTCGAAAGCGAAGTCAATTCACCACACATTCACAACCATGAACACCGAGGTCAACTCATCAGCGGGCTCACCTCCCCCCAATGGCACGACCACCAACTCCGCGCTAGTCGATACCAGGAAACGCGCACTCCTGTTCGTCAAATCACACTTGGGGGAGATCATCACCCTTGCGTTTCTGTCGCCAGTGATCGTACCAGTTTTTATGCTCTTGATACCGTTTATCGCCGGAGCTGCCGGTGAGTCCTCACAAATCCAACACTTCACATTCCATCGTCCTGTCTGCTCTGGTCGCTCCCTCCCATTCTGACGCTTTTCACGAACGTTCTCGCACTCCTTCAGTCTCCGCATACGCAATATCCTGGCTCGCCTACCTCCGCTACGCCCAAAAAGACAACCCAAACCGCCGCCAATTCCTCGGTTTCACGCTCCCCTACCTCCCCCTCAGCCCTCGCCGTGTCTACTTAATTAGCAGAGCCATATTTGGACAAATCCGGTTTTATGCCTTTGGACCTGTGTTGCCTATTGCGGTGCGGTGGACTATGAGTAAGATGATGCAGAAGAGGAGGCATAGTAAAACTACGGCGGTTGTGACTGTTCCTGGATCCGGTGGATCTGAGAGCAAGAAAGTGGATCATCAACAGACTGTATGGTGGGTATTTCTTGCTTTTGAGTTCGGTGGTGTGCGGTTTCGTTGTGGAGGGTTCTAAACGCAGCGATCCTTTCTTTTTATCACTTGGTACCCCGTTTGCATCGAAATGTCGAATAGGGAGGACATCCGTTACGGAAGTTCCAACCCGAAAAACACCCTTGACGTCTACGCCTCCTCCCACAAATCCGCATCACGAACGAACACCCGCACATCATCATCATCGAGCACGTTACGACCCGTAATCGTCTTCATATATGGTGGATCATGGAGTTCTGGTACGTCAACCTCTTCCTCTCGACTTCTACGCTCTCATCTACACGGAAGGCACCCCGCGGTCTGTAGAGTCCTTATGCCTTTTTTTATTAATGCAGGTGACAAGAGCATCTACGCACCCATGGCAACCACCTTCCAGTCCGCAGGCTACGTCGTCGTTGTTGTCAACTACACACTCTACCCGCACGGGAAAGTGGCTGATATGATACAGGATGTGCATAAGGCTACCCGGTGGACGCATGAAAACATCAGGTGCGGACCTTGACAATCCTAATTCTGTGAAAGAGCTTCCCCTCGTGTGTTGAAGTCTGGAGTCTGAATTAATTTCGTGGTTGATTACATTTGCTAGGTCCTATGGAGGCGATCCGTCCAACATATACCTCATGGGCCATTCCGCAGGCGCACACCTCTGCGCTCTCACCGTCATCCACGACGCGGTTTCATCAATTTCATCTGTTAAGGCATCCAAACCTTCAAACGGCACACCGTCAAAAACACCTGTCGCAAACGGGAATTTTAACAAAGCAACAGCAAATGGCATTCATGATCAGATACTTCCCTTATTCGAAACAAATATCTCGTTCGTGAAAGGATTGATTTTGTTGGCGGGGGTTTATGATATTGCCGAGCATTATGTGTTTGAGTCGGGGAGGGGGGTTGAGGAAGTGTCGGCTATGGCGAGGGTTATGGGTAAGTCATCTTTCTGCCCTCTTCTCTCTCTGTCAAGAAGTTCCTTAAGCAAGCCTTTCGAAGTTCTTGGCACAACACACTATTAGGTGAAAATGAAGGGTTCCTTCTAACTTTTTTCCTTCTTGATGCAGGCCTAACAAGTGATAATTTTGCTCGATCGTCGCCGTCACGTATCATTAAACACTGGGTCGCGTCTTACGTACCCTCATCCACATCCACCACCACCTCCACCACCAGTAGCAACCCCCTCCGCCAAACCCTCCCCAAAAACTGGTGGTTCGTCCACGGTGACCAAGACACGACCGTACCCATTTCATCTAGTGAACGATTTTATGCAGTTTTGCGTGGTGATAGTTCGCACACAGAGAATGGAACTAAAGTAAAGGGTGTAAATGGCCGTGCCGTGAATGGTGGGGACAAAACAGTCGCCACATTCGGGGAGGGTGTTGTTGAGAATGTGAGACTAACGCGGTACGAGGGTGTGGATCATTCGAGGCCTGTTGTTGGTACGTATACGTATTCCACTGCAGTCATTTATATGTTTGCGGGTCTTGTGTGTTAGTTCGCTGTCTTTCCTCCCATCCTATGTCTTTCTGTTTTCTTTTCTTTTCTAATGATCTTGCATTTGATGAATGTAGAACTTATGATTCCCGAATCGGAGTATACGACACGGTTTTTGAAGGATTTGGAGGAGTTTTTGGGCAGTAACAAGACGAGGTGATGGTCATTATTCGTTCCTTCTGCCTTTTGCCGTACCGTTCCATCTCACCTACACAATAAACCTGGTCGTGTATTTATGCCTGCAAAGTGGCCATCGCGAGCGGGTCAGTTTGGCGGTTGTGAGGAGCAGTATGTAGGAGGTGTGGTGATCAGAATGGAGAAGTGGGTGTTAGGGATTGTGAGGCGCGGTGTGGGGAGAGAGGGTTGGAGGCTGGGTTTGGGTGGTGGACCGTGCATTTGATGTTTTTCCGTCACCAACATTTGACTTATGAGTGTGCATCCGAGTTTGTACTATGGGGTTTTTTTTGAACATGGTGTTATGTTGCCCAAGGAGGTCCCAAGGAGTGACGCGTCGCTCTCAGGTCGGAGAACGGGATTTGTTCATGAGCAGATCTTGTCACGGTTTTGCGTGATTCTGCGTCCTCGCATTTTCAGGTGGGAGGGGTAAGAACTTGACCCCCCTGCTCTTTGTTTGTCGTTGGAGACCACTATTGAAACATCGCTTGCACAAAGGGGCGGCCAGAAGGGCGGCTATGTTCTGGGCCATCTTTTGTTTGGCTCTTGGGAACACAGGAAGCGGTGGGATCGCAAAAAGGGAAACCAGATCCAGTTTCTCGACGCACGGAACCCGAGTGGAAAGAGGAACAGTAGAATGGTATTGGATCGATTCAGTCAGGTATGTCTTGACTTGGATGAAAACCTGTTTGTCTACAATTTATTGTCGTTTCTAAATTCGGATTTATTTACAATAATGATATAGGTATGTTCACTGTTTTCTTCTTTTGCCCTCGTATATGTATCATTCCTTTTTCTACACCCGAGGACGCCGATACGTTTGCCGGCGTTGCACGTTGACTTGGGCCTCTTCATGTTGCTCATCGCCTCCTACCGTCCCATCTCGCAACCCCCCCTGCGCAGCCGCCTCCTCAATACTCGTATAATCCTTTTTCTCGGCATAAATCCTCAACATATTCTCCGCCCTCAACACCCCACTCACTGGAATCTTGAACACATCCGAATCTCCGTTGAGGTACTTGAAGACCCTTGTCAACGTCGCTGTGTACGGAATTTCGCCCTTCCCGCGCTCCGCCATAACTATGGATACGCAGTAAAGTCCCGCGCCGCAGGTTTGCTGTTGCGACCATCCTGATTGTTCACCGTGGATTGTCGTGGTGGTGAGCTTAGTGGATGCTGTCATTTCCCATTCGAGGTTGGAAGAGACTTTGGCGACGGCAGGGATGCTGACCTCGACGCTGAGAGACTCGGAGACTTTGATGCCCGCGCCGATTTCGAAACTCGTCGTCCAAGAAGCTGAACGGTCTTGGTGGACTGTGAAGGTGCTTGGTGTTTGACTTTGGAGGTTGTTGTATGTGTGGAGGACGGATAAATCGAGGCGTTCCATCCGAGGCATGGCATTGGTGAGGTTGAAGTTGAAATCGGAGAGAATGTCCGAGACTGAGGCGGGGGGTTTGGAGTCTGATTTGCGGATGCGGAAGGTTGAGAAATCGTCCACATGTTCGTTTTGGAAAACGATGGCGTGGCGCCATGAGGATGCGGTGTTGGGGAAGTTGTCCTCACAGCAGAAATACTTCATGTAGTGCCGGTCGTTGGAGATCAGGCGGATGTGGCCCGGGGAGGGGATCTCAACAGAAAATCGTGCAGAGTCGTCGGGTTGGCTGTCGAGTTTTTTGAGAGCTGAAGTGTGCATACCCCGCCATTCCCAGACGCTTCGAAGAGCCCATCCGTCTGAATCGATGAGTGTTATTTTGCCGTCTGGGAAGACGAGGACTTGGAAAATGGACCATTGGCCGGGGACTGTGTGGGTGTTGTCGCTGATAAGCATCCGGGTTTTGTCGTCCCATTTGCAGCAGAAGGATTTGATGAATTGGGAACCGTAGGAGAGGGTGATATAGTCGCCTGAGACGAGGGTTTGGCCGTTGCCGAGGTCGATTGATGTGGCGGATGCTCGGCCAGCAAGAAGGGTCGCTGCCGAGAGCCAGAAAGCGGCAATGATGATGGACCACATTTGCATATTTTGGGATGTCGTCGTCTCCAAACTAGTTGATTTCCTGCTAAAAGGACTTCGTGCGAACAGGAAGGGAAATGGAAAGTAGGCATCTTTTATGAAAGATCTTAGGCTGGATCCCTCCAAACTCAGCATGTCCAGCATGTCCAGCCTGCGTTCACACACACCCGCCAGATGCCATTGATCTGCCATGCGCGCATTTTAGGAGGGTGATTTCGCCCACGCTTACCGGCAATTTTTCAAAGTGTACAACCACAGTCCGACCAACAATGATCGAAGCTTCAGAGTATTACTGTAAAGCATCACAAAGCGGCTGACCAACTCGACCCTGACTCCGACCAAGAGACCAAGGAGGTGGAGCATGACGGAGCAGGAGTGGAGGAGCCGGCAGGGGGCTGCGGCTGCTTGCAGGACCGGGGACTGGCAGGAATCACGTAACCCGTAAAAGGGTCCCCCCAATTGCCCCATGGCATCTCATCCTGCACGGATAGGGCGTTGACTTCGACTTCTTATGGTGCACAGTGACGAGGCGCGAGTCGCAAATGTCGTAAACCTGTCGGGAGTCATGTCCACTCCATTCCCCCCAGCCTTCCTCCCTTTCTGATCTGAAGTCGAACTCGAAGTGAGAAACCACATGCATACATATGTCCATGTCTATTTCAAAAGACATGGTGTTCACATCACATAAACCACTTTGTATCAGAATATGGAAAGTATATAATCGATTCGGGGTTATTCATTATTGCTGTGGGCACGATATGGGGAGATTCCATCTTTGTTCCAGCCGCTTTTTCATGGAAAGAATCTTCGTAGGGGTTTACATGAGCAACAAACAGCAAGAGTAGTGTGTTGAGCGGTTGCGTTGCCTTTTGGTTTTCACTTTCGAAGGCTGTTAGTATCCCTGTCGCGACGGTGCGTCCACTTCATACCGCTTGTGAGAGGATTCTGAGACGGGTGATGGGGTGGGGGGTGGGGTAACTTGCCTGTGCTTGACGGGTGCGAACCGGTGACGATGTGGTTGGAATCTGAATGTGGGATGGAGCTTGGTGGTGGTGAGGGCGGGTATGCGAATGCGGACTGGAATGGGGGTGCAGGCGACGAGGTGGAAGGGTTTGCAGTGACTGATCATAACTCGGAGCAAATGTCAATAACATCAACACCTGAACGGACACCCGTGTCTGACGAATTCAAGTGGGAGAAAATCTGTCAAGCTGCTTTGGGAGGTCCCGAAACCTCTTCAGGAAAACTCAAAGACACCTTCGAAACCATAGCAGAGATCCTCGGAGACACGGCCCTATCTGAAGAACAACTAGACAGCCTCTTCGAACATTCCCATTACCAGTACATCCCCCAACCCGATTCCAATCCCGACCAATACCTCGTATCCAAGCATCGATGGTACTTCCAAACACGTGCTGAAAATCGATGGGAATCTCTCAAGGAAAATAATAGGGAGTTGAGGAACCAGCGTGCGGTGTTTTGGGAGTTTTTGGAGGCGATGAGGGGGGATTGGTTTACGGAGGAGCGGTTTCCGATTTGGGCGATTGGGGAACCACTTCGGAGCCGTACGAATAGTGTGTTTAGTGGTTGTTCGTGCATGACAATCCCGGGGGGGAGTTGGATCCTTGCACATCCTGAGGATTTGCCGGCGCCTAAACAAGTGGATCAAGTAGAACGGCAGTGTGGGTCGCAATCGACGCCGTCATCGCATCATAACCTTTTTCGGTCACAACTCCGATCTCTGGCGGTTCGGGGATACTCCAATTGCACTCACACCCCCACAGTCGAAGACAGCCAAAGCGCCCCACCACAGCCACATGCACGCTCCTCGATTTACCATCCGAACTCCTCACCTCAATCTTCTTCCAAGCAATAACAACACCAAACCCCCACGATCCTTCCCAAATTAAAAACTAAGCATTCCAACACTCGAATCCCAAGTGTCGTCCTTAACAAATCTCTATCTTGTCAACAAACAGATGTACTGCATCCTCCACGATGCGACGGGACTCCCACTATTCGCGGATTTGTGTCGATGGAATGGGTGGTGGCCGCTGGGTCCTCCTTCTTTTCCACCTCTTCCACAACGTGCGACTCCGCAATCAGGCATCCGAACGCGAGCTGATGGGACGATGGACAACGCTGCCGCGACGACAACAAAGGCTAGTCCACGACAGGACGACAATTCAATCATTGGAATCCAGGGTGATATTGACTATCTCACATAATTCAAGGAATGTGTCAAGGACCCTGGAGTCAGAAATCGGTGGCGGATTACCATGATTTGTCGATATGTCAAGGGAGAATTCGGAAGGTGGATTGAGGCCAAGGAATCCGTCGAAGGCACTTTGGTATAGATAGGCGACTACAAATTACAGTAATTGATGCGTCATATACTTGTGGTGTTTTTATGTACTATGTATTTGTGCGTTCTGATTAGATTAGATTTTTGAGTGCGGTGTTTGCCCACTCTTATGAGACGACTACCTTCCTTTCTGAATTGAAGTTCGCAAACTGCCTCGAGCTCGTTCCCAATACTCCCACTCCTCACCGACGTGAACTCTCAAATCTTCTTCTTCTCACTCTACCCTCGTTTTCATTAACCGATCAACACATTCAAGAAATCATGTATATATATATTGAATTTGAGTGCTTGCTTACCTTGAATGACGTTGAATGCTTGCGCTTAGAATTCCTCAAGCTAGTAATCCTCAACTTGCTCAGCGTACCCACCTCTTACTTTCCGTTGATTTACTTCGTGCTCTTCGTACTCTCACTTGCCAGTAAACCACAAAAGCACGACCCACTCATCCCCCCACACATACCGTCCACATACCCTTCCTCTCCCTCTCCTTCCTTCCCTCTCCCTCGTGCTCTTCATCACCCATACGAACCCGCATAGACCCCGCATACCCCCCTTCCTCAAAACCCTGCTCAAAAACCCATCCAGCGGAGTTTCAAAACGCCTCCATGTGGTGTGGACAATGGCAAGTACGGAGATTGTTCAACAAGACTCGGAGGGCGAGGAGGACGTTGTTGAATTGGATTGTGATGGATTTGTTGTTACAGGCCGGCGGCGGATGTTTATGTTGATGGTGAGGGTGAAACGACAATGACCACAGTTGAGTTGGAAACGCCAGCCAAATAGAGAAGGAAATGACGACGGTGACTGGTGTATAGGTGAGGTTGACGCCGAGGTGATTTGTGGTGGATGATAATGGTTCTGCAAAACGATGGGCAAAGTTGAATTGAGGCTGAGGATGAGGATGAAGGTGACTATAGAGGCGACAAAAGGCGGCTCGGCGCTAACAACAAATGGACTCGGAACATGAAAAGAAGATGAAAGCGTGTGGTTGGTTGAGCGTCAAATGAGACTGCGATGAAATAAAGGAGGCTACGGCTGTGAAATGCGTTCGTCAGGACCAACAATTGGGAATGCGGCAGCAGGTGCAGGTATCGAAGGTTCAGTGGCTGGGAATTGGTAAGTGAGTCAAGCGGAACGTGGGTAAGACTGGGTGAATTTTTGTGATGGTGAAGCGGGGCAACTTAAAGAGGTTATCAAGTCGCCTCACAGTCTAGACAGTCTGCAAGAGGTTTTGACGGATAAGAAGGAAAGAGAAACGTCTAAACATGGGGATGTGGACCGCTCACACCATCTGCTGTTGAACCCCTCTCCTAACATTAGTAGCATTCCAGAGTGACACCATCATCCTCCCTTCGTCTCCTTCGTCTCCTTCTCTCACAATCGCTTGCTGCTTCAACACCCCCCTCTCCCTCGGTCCGCCCACCCTCTTCCAGTCCAGTAAAGCCTGAACTACGCCCCCCCCCGTGCCCCCCCCCCCGGCATGTTCGGGGGTGGGGGGGGGGAGGTGGGTGGCGCGTTGTGGGGCGAGAGCGGAGGGGGGTGCCGGGGCCAGAGGTT
>JADGJF010001254.1:0-10527 GCA_027596845.1 Quaeritorhiza haematococci
CTCCCCCACCGTCCGGTCCGAATACTGTAGCTAAGTCTAGATCTGCTCCACCGCCGCCACCACCACCGCCACCCGCAACTGCTTCTGTCGGATCGGTCCAGATTAACCCGTCCCCAGCCCAGACGCGTACGGGACAGAGTGGTAAGGTTCCTCCCCCCCCTCCTCCGTCCATGCCGCACCCGACAGCAGTACCTGCTGCAGCTCTTAAATTGAAGATGCCGGCGCCAACGAGTAAGTTTATTCACATTTTCTAGTGTTTTTCAAAATCGAATTCAGAAACATCAAAATCCCGAAACATTTATGAGCTAATGCCCTTGGTTGCCAAACAGATACCTCACAACACCAAGAAGTCACAAGCCCGCTTCAACAACAGCTTGCAATGGCACTAAAGAAACGTCAAGAGCACAAGAGCCATGAAGGTAATATGAAATCCATTCCGTGGGCAGTATTCGTTTTCTACTCCTCGAACCTTGATTTTGATGGACGATAGCGAAGGATGGTATCAGAGCCAGTCCGCATATGTCAGTCCAGGTTTCTGGATCTTCCTTCCCTATTCATCAACGAGGATATAAACCTATCATAAACGCTGAATGAGAATGACATTCTTGTACATTTCTATCCCCTCCTACCACTATGCACCTGTAAGTCCTCTCACCGACCGACGACACGACATCTTCTCCCTCCGGTCCTCTCTCCTGTTCGCAGAATGTCACCACTCCGAGCGCCCACACCCCCACAGGCGGGATGTCCCTCCAAGAACAGCTCTCGATAGCGGTGAAGACACGGCCTTTAAGGAAGGTGACACCGGTTGTCCAAGCAGGCGGTTCAGCAACGAGCCCAGGGGTCGGAGATGGGGGGTCGGAAAGTAGAGGGGATAAGGTGGTGAGTCCTACGGGACTGGCGGAAGTATTGAAAAGTGCGAGATTGAAGAGGGTTGGTCAGGGTCAAGGTGAGGGATGTGGGTTCTTTTTCTTTGACTTTTCTTTCCCTCCTTTTATGTTGAGAGGCGCGGGACGCATGATATGGCGCTTTTCTGCGGCGTGTTGTGTTTTGGTGTCGTCGGAGTTAAGGGAGATCTCAACATTTGTCGGCTTATCGTTCTGAGATTACTTCTGCCTTCCATTTTCTCGAAATAGATAACCCGAACCAGGAGGACACGGCGGCGTTAAAGTTGGAGAAGCAAGGTTAGGAGTATACGAAATCTACACTCATCGCTCCTCTTTTGAGAAAGGGGAAAATAGTTCGACTTTCGGGTCAGAAAACACGCTTCAAGGAATTCTTTTCGCTGAACGATCCGTTGTGTTCTTTGTGATATCGCAAACCAACTCAATAGGAAGCGCTTCTGAGGAGTCGTCAGGGGACAAGAAGGGTAGGTCATCGTCACCCCGTCATGAGATGATTTTGAGTGTTGAGTTTACATGCCCGCGGGATAAGGACGCCGCATTTTCGAATTGCGTGGTGAAGGGTCCATTGGCTGAAGGATACTAGCGAGGATTTTTATGATTCAATATTTACGAGAGCCACGTTTCCTTTTGGTTTGTGACAATCATGCAGCGGAAGTACCGGAAGACTTTTCGGCCAACGCACTGAGGAACCGGTGGAAAACAATGGAGAAGGCGGCAGGTAAAAGAAAGTGAAAATGGTTGTGTTCATGAATTCGCGAGGGCGGAAGAAGGAATGCAGATGGAAAAAGGAATGGCACTGGTTGGTTTTGACTGAACTTAAAACGTATTTTTCCCCCTCTCTTTTTTTTTGTGGGGTCTGTGTATGTGTGTTGGTGTTTTGTTCCAGGTCCATCTGCTGCGCCGCGCCCGGTTGGGAAACTTGGGATTGGGGGAGGTGTTCCAAGGAGGGAGAACAGCATCAGGACAGTTTCTTCGGGAAGTTCTCGTGCGGGAAGAGGTAAACATCATTCTGTGGTCCAATTGTACTTCGGTCTTGTTCACCCGCATGGTCCCAGCATGGCCTCTTCGCTTGATTGTTAACGATGGACACATCATTTTTTGACTGATAATTCAACCAGACGAATCAGAGAAGATTGTTCCAGACTCCGCTTCGTATGAGGGCAAGGAAGAGAACGAAACTACTTTATTGGGGGGACAAGAATTGGGCGGTAATGACCGGAAAAACGGAGAAGAGGTTGTAGAACGGAAGGTATCACCTTTGAAGTCGAACTCGACTGACGCCTTGACGGGCAACGCAACCACGTTGGAGCGGAACAATCCGAGCAACAGTCGAGCTGATGAAGGTGGTGTCGGCACTGAGGGCGACGAGACTCATGTTGCAACGACAGGGAAGGCAGCTTCCTCTGCGTCTGTTGTGTCCTCGACCCAGGCGGGAGGTGATGTTGGTTCGGTTCACAGTTTTGGGAGTTTGATATTGGATGAAAGTGGTGGGTGTTTGTTTTTTAATTTCAGTGAATTTGATCATGACATGTGTGAACAGCGTTTGCAGCAACAAATGCCATTAGCCTTCGGTCGGGCTGTTGATTCCGCTTATTCTGTTTTCTCACTGTTTTTCGTCATCTTTTCAAACAGTCCTCTCGAGCAACATTTTCGCCGAAGCCCTAGCAGATTTCGAGTCCGCTGGGGAAGGCCAGCTCAATCTGAGACAAGGGATGATGCTTCGTGTGTTTGTGTGGGACTACGGGAATGGATGGGCATTTGGGGAGGTGGCAGATGGGAGCTCTAATGGTATTTTTCCGCAAACATATGTGAGGTTAATGGATGGAGGGCAACAATGATGTGGTTTGGGATCTTCTTGGGCGTTTGTCTTGGTCAAAAGGGAACAAGGCTATTTCTCGGAAGGGGGAAAAAGAGGAAGTTTATTCATGAAATGTATCGATTTTCATTGTCATAATCAAGTGTAAGCTAATGAAGGTAATATTCCGTATCACGGATAAGTCATTCTCGACTTTTCGCAGCACACTCAACGTTTCTTTGAAATCCTCGTCCCACGCAGTCTGCAACGATTTCAAGCTCTCGAGTTTCTGAAATATTTTTGCAGTTCTCCAGTATGAACATAGAGGGAGCTTTGTAGAGAGCAGTAGCTGTTTTGCTCAACACAGTCACCGTCAACCAAAGTGGATTTGACGTGGTGACCTAACCCTACAGTCACAGCCTGGGATCTCGCGTCAGGCAAGGAGGTGCGCGAGCTGCTTTAGACAGAACCTTGGAGCCCATGTTGCTAGTGCCCTCTCCTCGTCTGATGCGAGCTCCCACACTTTCGTAATTCTGTGATCGGATCCAATCACCACATGCCGCCCATCCTGCTGAAAGCGATCGCTTGTACCCAACCTTCCGCACTTCCTTACCTTACGCGAGATCCCCACACCTGATCATTTGTGGACCATTTCCTTTTGTGCTCTGTTTTGTGCTCTGTTTGGGGGTGACAGAGACCGCCTTGACATCGTTTTGTATCTGCGCATGTTGGAAAAGATAGGAGGATAGGGGAACATTACCTTTGTCTCCATACCACCTTCTCCCACTCCTAAGTCAGGTTCTGAGTTCGTTGGGCTGTTCGTCGGGGTTCGAATTTTGTGGGAAAAAAAAAGACAAAGTGATACAAAAAAGAAAAGTTGGTGCTGGAAACAACCAATGGCGCCCGACACCACCGCTGACTTCGAAACCTTCGAAAGCGCCTTCGATTCCCTCATTTCAAAGCTTCTCGCCTGCAACAAAAAATCTGTACCAGATGTCATCGACACTGTAAACGATATCGAACAGGTGTATAATAAATGGGTCGTGAGAGAGAAGGGCGTTGCGTCTGCAAACCACTTGGAAATCCTACGGAAGCCGTGCACGCATTTTCTCGTCGGTGTTATGAATGATTACTCTTTCGTTGCTGCTGCTGAGGATTTGGCCGGAGATGATGGTGAAGAGAACCAGGATACGGTGGTTAGTGAGGCGGACTCGCTGATCGATAGAATAACGTCTTTGATTTCTCACTTGTCAAGTCTTGGAGGTACGGTTCCAGAGATTGAAATGGCAACACTTGCAATCATTGAAAAATCAAGAGACCCGTTGTCTCTTGACCAAGAACTAACCACTCAATCACGCGTTTCTTGAAACGATACAGGCTCAGCACCTCTTACCCGCGAGTGGTCGTTTCACGGAGACATCAACCTCGACATCCGCGAGTTGAGTTTTTCCCAAGCGGGTTTTGGGTGGCAGACATGGGGATCGAGCATTGTCATGTCACAGTGAGTATCCGACGCCAAAATGCCCCTGCTATGCTTGCTTTTTGTACCTGCGCAATAGTTTCTTTCCTACCCTCGAAGTCCTGTTGTTTTCGTTTCAAGGTGATTAACTTGATGCAATATGGTTAGTATGATCTCCACAGGAATCCTGCCTGTCAAAATGCAATCCATTATTGAGTTGGGTTGTGGAACTGGGCTCGTTGGACTTGTCGCTGCGAAATGCGGAGCAACGAGAGTCGTGCTTACAGATTACCTCGACGAAGTTATCGACAATGCCAACTTCAACGCCGCGGCAAACAACCTCCAGAACGTGGCATACTCGCAGAAACTCGACTGGTGTAATCCGCCCGACGTAAGCGAAATCCCTCCAACGGAGATGGTCCTTGCTGCCGATGTCTGCTACGAAGTCGCCCAAGCACGGCTGCTACCATCCATCTTCAAGCGCTTCTTAAAGAATACTCCCTCGGCGCGGGCGTACGTCGTGCTTCCCGAACGAGAGAGGTTCGAGGCGGAGTTGGAGTGTTTCGAAACTGCGATGCTGGAGAGCGGGTTTGTTATGTTGGAGAGGCGACGGGTCTTTGAGGATGATGGACCAAGCGGGGCATTTGATGGTCCCGAGAAGAGTTTTGTTTACTTCGTATTTGCTCATGGTGATTATGAGGGCTTTGGATGAGGACTGTAACGGACATTCTGTGAAGGCAGCTTGAAAATCGGCTTCACATTGTATTATGTTGTAAAACGTTCTGAGCTCAGACTTCAAAAATATTTATACATGTATACAATTCGGCGTTTTTTTTCTTTTCGTTCTCGAACACAATCCGTAAGCTGTGCCGAACTCTTTCGCGCTCCGCGCAAACGGTACACGATCTTGACTGATCTTGCAACGTGACCGTCCCACAACTCGCCGTCATTTCCTTCATCATCCCTACACATGAAGTGTTCGTTTCCAATTGCCGATGCGATCTGTTCGCTATCGATGGATGCCTCACGTCTGGCGGCTCTGGCCCATATACATTTTGTCGGACTTTGTGCGTATTCATTGAACGTGTTTGGTTTTGTGTTGCACCGGTCACACAGGAAGATCAAACCTCAATAGAGTCTTTTCGTTGGATCAGCAATGCATGAGCATATCCCACAACGAGGCTTTTCGGCAGGATCAAGTCCAGGTAAACCAAACGCGTTCTCCTATTCATAGGGTAACACCCCAACCCGCCGCGCAAATACGCTCTCTCTCACCCCATTCCAAAACACTAAGACTCGCTGGTTTCCTTCTCTACCCTCCCCTATCTCCTCTCCCCCTCGCGACTTTCCACCCTCAAAACCCCACCAAAAAGTCAGAAGGTACAACCCAAACAAAATCACCCTTAGCAACGCCCAGCGCGGTCTAAATCTCTCATCCCCGAACCGGCCTCGTCCAGCTTCAGCAGCCGATTTTCATCGTTCAGTTTCGGACGGAGGGGGACGAGGAGGAGGTGGTCGTGGTCGTGGTGGGCCGAGGCAGTCACTTACTACAAAGCTTGAGGACGATTATATTCGAAATCTACAGCAGCAGATTTATTTGTTGGAGTTGGAGACGAGATATTTGTAAGTGGGGTGAGAAGGGGGGGGGAGGGGGGATTTAAGTGGAAGGATGTGTGTGTCGGAACGCGCGGGGACTGATGGTGCTGGAAAGGAGAGGCAGCGGTCGCGCAAAGGACTGAGGGTCTGTTTTTATTTTTGATGGGAGACGAGAAGTAGCATGATCATTGACAATTCAAATTTTGATTCGCCTTCGAATTAATCCCTCCTTCTCTCCTCCGCTTTCCAGACGATCCTCTTCGCGGGGTAAGCCTCTGCCATACCCGTCCGACACAGTACTCTTCTTCCTCAATCAACCCCCTCATGATCATTTTTTGAAAGAAAAAAAAAAAGAAGACAAAACTTAACTCACTGTTTTCGCTTTTAAAAGAAGGGGGCATACCAAATGAAGCACAAGCATCAGGCCCCATCATGAACTCAGGAGAACCCGACCTCCGCGTGCTGCCTCTGACGGAGGCGATTAAGCACCTGAAGATGAAGTACGCAGAGCTTCAGGACACGCATAAGCGGGAAATGCAGGTGGCGTTTTTGAGGTCCCTGGGAGGAGGGGGGGATGGGGGGGGACGGCGTCTTTGGTGTTTCTTTTGTGTAGGGTTGGGGCCAGCGAAAGCACCTGAGCAAAAGTTCTCCGGAATATTCGTGCAGTTACAGAACTGAACCGAACGGAATCTTCTCATTTCAAACTGCATCGTACAATTCTTCGACCTCTTAAGACCCTTGACGAACGACTCCAACACTCCCTCATCGAAATCCAAACCCAAAAACTCTCCATACAAACCCTCGAAAAAGAAAAGGAAGACCTCAAAAACCGTCTCCGCCATGCCAAAGATCAATCCCTCTCCGAAAAAGAAAAAATATACGGCGAGTGTCTTTCGTTACGGAAAAAGGTTGAGGCGGCTCAGACGGAGATGGCGAGGTTTGAGCAGATGCATAATCGGTCGCAGATTGAGAAGCAGCACGTGCAGAGTGCGGCTTTTGCTGCGCAGGAGGAGATGAATAAAATGAAGCAGCAGGTGCGAGTTGGCAGAAACGACGTTTTCTTTTGCTTTCCTCTTTTCTGTTCTTCTTCTTTCTATTGCTGTTGTTGTCACTGTTGTTCTATCACACGGGAAATGGAGGAGCAGCGTGTGTTGGAGGGCTGGTGGGTGCCCGTTACGGCCTGCCCTGATTCTTCGGAGCTTCTTTGTCTTTTGTCGCTTTCCCTTTCTTGCATTATTCAACTTTTCAGATAGAAGAGCAGATACAAATCAATGCACAGCTCAGGTCGAGGATGAACGAGCTCTACAAAGAGAACGTCAAGCTACAGGTAAAATTAGGCCAAAATAATTTCTGGCGCGTAGTAGCGAATCTTTGGGAAGTCCAGAAAGCAAACGAGCGGGCCTTCCAACTGCGAGTATCCAACCAGTACCAGAACATTCATGACCAATACTTCACACACCTTTCCCTTATCTTTTTTTGTCTCTCCGTCCACTTTGGTCCCCGATTACACCACACAAGTCCGATCTCGAATCCACCAAAGGCACCCTCCACATCTACGAACTCGAAAACACCAAAGAAACCGTCACAACCTTGCAAACCGAGCTCCTCTCCCTTCGCGCCCAACTCAAGCAACTCGAAACCGCCAAATCCCATGAAGAGCATCTGCGTCTCCGCGTGGTCCAAGACTGCAGCGAACTCGTCAAATCCAACGTCACCCTCAAGGCTGAACTCGAGGACATGCAGAGACGGCTAAGAAAGGAGAGTGAGGGGAGGGAGGATAGAGTTAAGAAGAGACGGGATAGTTTGAGGGACAATGAGGAGGTTAGGGAGGAGTTGGCAAGGGTGAGGGATGAGGTTGCGATGGGGAGGTTGAGTGTGGAGCATAAGGAGAGGAGGATTGGGGAGTTGGTCACGCAGGTATGGAGAGGGATGGGGGTGGTGCTACTTGGTGGAAGGGAAGAGTGGGTTTGTTTCTTCTTTTGAGCCCATGTTGGGGTTGGGGGTGGAAAATTCACGACTTCGTTTATGTCGAACGAATAGCGCCTCTTAACCCTCATGTTTTCTCCCCACTTCATGATCTCTAGCTAAAAGCGTCTGAAGATGCTCTCAACAAAGGTAAATTCTTGCCCCCTCCCCAAAGACAGGCAAGAAAAGATATCGGAGAAAACACGTCGTCACCGTCGCTCTCTGATTTGAAGCTCACACCCAATTCATTCTCATCATCAAACCCCTAAACACAATTCACCAGCCCTCGAAGCCCAAAAAGTCCTTGAAGACCGGATAAAAAGTCTCGAAACCCGTATTAAGGACCAGGAGAATGAGATCATCCAGGTTGGGCAGGAGAAACGGTAAGAATCTTTCGTGTCTCTTGTTGGTTACCTCCATTCATTTCACTCCGAGAGTTTCTGGTTTTTTTTGTCATCGATAGGTGGCCAACCTTTTTACCCCTACCCTCCTAACCAACAACAACTCGCAATCAACATCTTCAATAAACCCCCTCTATTTCAACATTTTCCTAACCACCACAGGCTCCTCATGGACGACGTTGCCGAACTCCGTAACACCGCCGAACTCTGCGCCATGAAAGTCACCCAACTCGAGCAGGAAAAACACAACTTGCATGGGGAGCTGGAGAAGTTTCAGGGGGAAATGGCTAGTAGGAGGTAAGGCAAAATGAAATCAAACAAGAATTCTATATTGAAGGGATATCGGGACCGAGGAGGAGTGTGGTTGGAGCTGGGTTTCATTTCAGGATTGGGGACCGGTTTTGCTTTTTGGATCGTCGCGATGGATTGACGGGGTCAGATGGAGAGGAGAAGGAGTGGGATATGGGCGTTGGGAAAGTAAGGGGTTGAAGGAGGGGCATTATACCTTTTTTGTCAGCACTTTCGAAACCTTTCGGAACGATGGGACATCATGAATTGGATATAGCCACCATCGCGCGTTTTCCCAAACTTTGTTCTTTCAACGATTATTTCAATCCCACCTGTTTCTCATCCTCTCCTCTTTTCCCCCTTCCTGCGCCACCCCACCCCAACTTCAATCCCCAAATCCAGAGAATTTGAACACCTCATTCAAGACCTCGAGCAAAGCGGCGATCATTACCTCAACCTCATGCGCAGTATGCGGAATATGCTCCAACGGGGCCCAGGGAGTCCGAATCCGAATAATGCGAAGAAATAAGAGACTGGACCGAGGCGTGATGACCTGATCCTGTCCGTTTGACACACAGCCGTTCCGCTAGGTTTGACCGCGTATGAGTAGATGTTCGTAGAGGGGGAAGGCAGGGGAAGGTGAAGGGGGTGAGGAGTGGTGGTTTTACTCGATTTTCGGACTCGAGAGAGGTGGACCGGTGCGAGACACAACATGCGCGGGAATAGGGGGGGATGGAGGGCGGGGAGAAGGGATTAAAGGGCGGACCAAACAAGTTATTCTTTGGTGTCTCGATTTTCTTCCTCCTCATTTATTCTTACTTTCTTTTTCCGCCGAGCGTGGGAAAGGAATGGGAAAAACCATCGTGGGGCTGATCGCGGGTTTCATTGAAGTTTATGGTCCAATACATCACTTTATTTGCGTTAGTGTACGTGGGTGGCAATTGCCCATGAATTCACGTAAGATTTAGAGTCGCGCATACCGACGCGACGAAGGCAGATTGGAAAATCTGATATGGTTTTGAATTACAGGTACAGGAGAAGTACAGATGTTGTGCAAGTGCGAATAAACAACAGGTTATGCACCAACAGAAAAGATATGCATACAGGACAAGCTCAAGCAGGAAATAAAACAAGATTTGAAAAAGAACGGATCGCGCAAGAATACAGAGGGTTTTACAATACAAAGCATAAATTACTACGGTGAGGGGTTTCTGCGAAATACATGATGAAAATGCAAATGAACTGATTGACCTCCAGTAACAGATTGGATAACATGAATGATTCCATAAAATATAGCAGGATGGGGGTAAGGTGAACAGAGTAAGGAACAAATACAAACAACACCCAACTGCACGGTAAAACATGTGTTGATAGATTTCAAATCGCACGTAAACTCTAATAATAAAATTCAACCACCGGTTCGCCAGCGGTAAAATAGGAAGTGACGAAAAAGAAGCCGAAAAAGCCGAACCGCCACCAAGTTCGATCTTGCGCTCGCGTAACTCCCACATCCCAAACAACGAATGAGGCAGACGATCGACCCCATAACACACAATCGAATTTAAAGCACCGCTAACGGGCACCTCACAACCGAAACCTTCCTCCTCTTTCCCTTCCTCCCAGTCCTCTCAGGACTCTCGGCAGCAATCCTCTCTGCACCCCCCTCACCACCACGAACACGACTCCGACCTCGTTCTTCATCTTCATCTTCCTGATCCTGATGCTGCGCGTGGGGAGTACCAAAGAGTTGAGGGGAGTGCGAACCGGTGTCGGTGGCGGCGCGGTCAAGCTCGGACGGTGTTGATGAGTGATTGGCGTTGCGAGCGGGGTCGGCGAAACCGGTTTGTTGGCGGAGGGAGGAGACTTCGAACTGAAGGTGGGAGGGTTGGAGGGCAATGTAGAAGGAGCAACCCCAGGAAGAAAATTCAAATTGATACATCAATAACACTGGCAATATAATTGCCAACAAACCAAGAAAGAAAGAAAAAGCACAAACGCAAACGAAAGCCACTCATCGGCAAAGAGAGAGACACACGCACACAACTCACATGCTCCAAAAACTTCCTCTTACGACTCTGAATCATATCCTCCTCATTTGCGCCCACACCAGCCTTCCCC
>JADGJF010001255.1:0-10526 GCA_027596845.1 Quaeritorhiza haematococci
GGGGAGAGGGGGTGTTGAAGGGGGTTTCCAACATCAACGACAGCATTGTCAGCGGTGGACATCGAACTTGAACGGTGCTTCCTTAGGTTTTGGCGGAGTTTTTTGTGCCTGCGATGGGGTTAGGGTTCCTACCTAAAATGGAATTTTTCGACGATATGGTTGGATGGCGAGGCTGAGGCTCAGGGCGCGTCAAAGCGCCAACAGATCAAGCATGAACAAGTGGGGTGACACAAAGCGGAAACTGCAAAAGTGTCATCGACCACGAAACTTAGTCCCGACAAGTTCAACTCACACATGCCGGGCACAGGAGCCATCTAGAAACAAGGCGGCTCCGGTCTACGAGAGAAAACGACGTTAATGCCCACGGCGGACGCGTCTTGGAAGTTTTGAACGCATTCAAGCCAGTGTTTCCAGCATCAGCGTCAAAGGAAAGCCGTTGTGAGGAGGCTGGGCGTGTGCGCCTCATTCCTTGTGTAGTTCACACAACTCGAGTGTGGAGCGCTGTCTTGTCTCAAGTAGCCTCTACCGTGGAGTCTGGTGGGAATTCTTTTTTTTGGGTGACCGAAATTCCGTGGGAGAAATTAAGGCGGGAACAACGCGTATCACTTTCCGGTCTGGACGGGAGATAAGTTTGCTCGGTCATGGGTGTGTCTAACGCTGGCGCTAGGCTACTCGGAGGATTAGGACGTGTTGGAAGTTTGCGCCGCGGTGGTGAACATGGACAATTTGCGCCTACCATGGAAAACCGGAGCACAGCAAGGTCGCAATACGAGTGACCATAGCAGCCTTAGCAACAACACGAAAACAACAACGAAACAGGTGCGCGTACACCTCAGCTGCTCACCCTCTTCCCAAAATAAGGATGGCAAGTTGTTGGGTGTTGCATCACCAGCAGCAGAAGCAACAGCAACAAGAACTACACCCAACATCAATTACGACACTTATCCCACGCCGATACCGCAAAACGAAGCTTCTCGTGAACAGTTCAACCGCACTTCGCCCAGTTTTAATTCATTTCGACGACGGAAACCACACTCGGACCCGACAGTATTGAGAACACCACCCAAAGTAGCAGACGTCAATTTATTCAACGGCTGGTCGGCTTCTGAAACGGCACTGCTGGTCTTCGTGTCCATAGTCGTAGTTTTGTATGGTTTTGGACCTAGCCTCTGGACCGCTCTGCAAACCCTTTTCGTCTGTTCCTGCACGACTCTCGAAACCCGTCTCGAACTCGCCCACCATCGAACGGTCTCTGTGCGGCCTTCGCTATACATCTTTCTGTCAGAAATCATCGATAACTTTTGCTTGCGGTCATCGGCATCAATATCAACAACATCTTGTGCAGATTATTGGGATTTGATTTTTGGGGATTTTTTGGAGGTTCTTGGCGGATACTTTTGGTGGATTTGGGCAAACGCTTCGGATTCTATCACTCAAATTACCTCAGCACTTTTTGACGACACCACATTGAGGGACTTTTTGGGATCAGACTTTTTTTTCGTCCCTGCCCCCTTTTCGGCATTCGAAGTCCCAGTTTCGGTCACGTCGTCTGTCCTCGTGGATACGACTCTATTTATTGTTCCGGTTTTGATACCCGGAATTGTTTTCAGTGTGGCTCTTAACCGAGTCAGCAAACGCCATCACCAACGTGTAAAGGCAAAACCGGTTGAGTTTGAGGAGGCACACGAAGGAGACGCGAAGAAACACTTTGGGAAGGAAACCTCAATGGACATGACACCACCTACCAGCGTTATTCTTGGACCACCGGTGCGGTGCTCCATCGACAGGACAATAGCACCGGCGGCGCCAGGGACGGGTTCGGTCTTTGGCGATCTTGATGAGGAGGTTGAGGACACTTTGGTGATATCGCCACAGATACAGCAGATGGAGGAAGAGGAGGCACCAGCAACAACTGGCAACATCATCACCGCCGACAGAATTGTTTATGATGCAGTTGACAGCAGTGAAGATGAGGATGGTTTTGGGGATCACGCCATTGATGGACAGGAGGAGGTACCAGCTGGGGTAGAAGGGAAAAGACAAACGGTTGGGGGGGTTGAGACCGTAGATAATGCACGAAGGGATGGCAGGCGTGTGAATAGGGATGATGCACACACGAGAAACTCTCCACCTCGGAGTCCACCTCGTAGTCCACCTCGGCGAACCTCTCTTGGTTGGTCTTACATGAAAAATGTCATTGACAATGCCCTTTCTTACCTTCGTTTCAAAAACCCCCCTGCGACTTCTTCCCCCATGCTTTCCTTTAATACCACCTCCTTCGATATGCCGAAATGGGTCTCCATACGAACACCTTCTCCGCCTCGCCGCCGCCGTCGTGATAAAACACCCCACCAACACGAACACCGGCGATCACACACACCCATACCCGAACACATCGACGATCATGTCAACCATGACGATTCTCGACCATCACAATCACCCCATTTCGATCAAACACAACAACAGTTCAGCCGCTCCAAACGCTACGTCCTTCAGTCTGCTGAATTTTACGGCGCGGATTTCTCTCCCTCTGCTGAGAATGTGGACTTGCAGGAACTGGCCAACAGGCCCCATGCTGCGGATAATAGGGTTGAGGAGCTGCAGGGATCTATTTTTATTTCTGCTTTGAACAAGCTCGTTGAGAGGAGGATGAAGGGGTTGGATAAATCAGGAAGAAAGTCGAGCAACAACAGTAAAACAGATTTGAAAAAGGATCCGCAGCAGCAGCAACAACAGTACGGACACTTACAACATGGACACTCAGGCCCCGGCGTCGGCAGGAACGACAGCCAGGTCCACCTCCTGTCAACCTCCCTCGCTATTCCTATGCTCGCACCTGTTCCTCCCTCGTTGTCGCAGTCAGCATTGAATCCGGCTGGTCCGGATGCAAAGCATACCAACGACGACGCCAAATCTGAAATATCCACTATATCGTCATCCACCACCACCACAACAACAACCACGACTTCCTCCAGCAACGCCGCTGGTGGCCAGCGAATGGTGACTGTTCCAGAATGGAAACGCCAACAACAACTCCCGCTTCTCGACTACTCAGACGTGTTCCCCGCGGACCTTGCTGAAAGGGAAGGGTTGACGGTGTTCCGGATTGATATGCTCAAACCCGCGATAATACCGGAGGAGCAGGTGGGACGGTTTTGTGTTGCGGACTGTTATATTGTGCTCAACACGACGAAGGTGCACAAAGATAAGGAGAAGAATCGAAAACGGGGTGGGAAGAAGAAGGGAAGCAGGCGGAAAAAGGCTGAGGATGAGGGGGCTACATCGGACACGGCATCTATATCATCCCTCTCGTCGGGGAAGAAGCAGGCCGCAGACAGCGAGGATAACGATGACGATGAGGCTGACGACGAAGGTAGCGGATCAGGTGGAAGTTCATTAGACAACGACGGCATGCAGGCCGAACACAGCATTTGGACATGGATCGGCAAAGACGCTGAGATGGACAAACGGTTTTGTTCGGCAATGTATGCCGTCGGGCTGAGGAACTGGATCAGCGCTTCCTGTCGGGTTCAACGAGAATCCGAAGACGAAGAATCGGCGGAATTCCTTGCGCTTTTCAAAGACGGCACTTTTGGCTATGATGATGTGTCCCGTGCGGCTGAGAGTGGGTTGTTTGTTGCTGAGAATAAGAGGTATCCGCTGAGGCTGTATAGAGCATACGGGAAACCACATTTCAAACTGATGCTGGTAAGCAACGACAAGACTTTGATCTGAAAAGGATGAGAGGGGTCACGGGTCGGGATGGTGCATTTTTCTCTGTTCGTCACTCTTCTACCGTGGTGGTGATGCTTGAAAGACAAAACTCAAATCATCGCCTCATTTCTCCCAAATGAACAGGTCGAGCCAACCTTCAAATCCCTCCGCTCTGACTCAGTCTTCCTCCTCGACTGGGGTCTCGAGATTTTCCAATGGAACGGTAGCAGCTCCACACTCAATCACCGAACTAAATGTCGGATGCTCGTCCAAAAGATTAATAAACTCGAACGCGTTGGCAGGGCGAAAGTTTTGGAGATTGGTACGTTGAGTGGGGAGGGGTGTGGGATCCAATGAGGGGGAGTGGCGTGAAAGATTTGTTCTCAGTATCTGAAAATGCGAAGCCGTGGGTGTTTCTCATCGCTTTTTCTGTCTCTACTCACTTTCAACAGAGGAATGGGAGGAACCTTCCCGCTTCTGGGAAATTCTTGGGGGAGAACGCATGGAGGAAACCGAGGATGGTCCAATGCGGCAGGGTAAGACATCATTCCAGAGTTCCGCTCTCTTGCCTCCTAGCTATTTGAACTGGTTTTCTCCTTGTACATTGTTGGTGGTGTTAACTGTTGATCTCACGCGAACATAGGACCGGAAAGCGATCCGTTTGCGATCTTGGCTGAAAATACGCCTGTCCTGTATCGGTAGGTTTTCCTTTTTTCCGGTTTGCTTATTTCGTCCCAAGTATGTCCATTATGTAATGCTTACACACATCTCCATTTCAGTGTCCCAACTGAGGTCACCGAACCTGTGCAATCATACGTAGTGTTTCCATTACAGGACCGAACACCAACAACAACCACCGCAAGTCTGTCCTCAACTACATCGACATCACTGAATCCCTCACTCTCATCCCCATCCTCGACACTATCCCCCCAAACCCCTTCCTCAATATCCTCTTCCACCACCTCCGCCACACTCTCCACCTCTCCATCCTCACACTCCCCACAACAAGCCTCTGAGTCAGCATCCTCAGTAACATCCTCTTCACCCGCAACAGCCTCAACACCCGGAACAGCAACCACACCCGCATCCGCCACCTCCACCACCTCGAACACATCTTCATCATCGGCATCAACAGCAGTTGGATCGGGTAAACTGAAGCGATCCCTTCTTGAACCGAGTGGGTGCTATGTACTCGATTGCGGGGTAGAGATGTTTTTGTGGATTGGGAAGGCGTCGCCGAGGAAGATGAAGACGGCTGCTACGGAGATGTTGACAGTAAGTGTAGACGACGCGTTTATGGAGATGTGGACGGAAACGGTGTAATATGTGATTGCGCGCAGACACTAACGCATTTTTGTTTATCTCGAAACAGCGCATCGTACCAACTCAGAAAAGGCCCAAGTGGGTCGGGCTACATAAGATGTATGAGGAGCATGAGCCTGAGGTTTTCAAGTTGAGGTTTTCGGATTGGCAAGTTGTTGGTTGGGATGAAGTTGCGAAAGAAGGTAAGCATTCGAGGTGTTTTGCCCTCTTTGTACGCTTCAACTCCCTATGCCCTTGAGTTTGTGTGCCACTTACTCACACGATCTTCCACTTGCAACAAAACAGCCAACAAACTGAAATCCAAACGCAACGGCGGAATCAAAGTCGACGTCCGAGCCCTCTACGCCCCCCCACCCGACTACACCGTCAACCCCACCGTCATCGAAGACACAATAAAGCACGCTAATAATCTCCTCCAAACGTTTAGTGCGTTTGTGTACCAGCGCGGGAAGGGTCGATTTGTTCAACTTCCTGAGGAGGAAAGGGGACATTTCTTCACGAGCGAGGCGTATGTGTTTTTGTGTGTTTATCGGATGGAGGAGGTGGAGGAGAAGGAGAGGAGGGAGAGGGAGAGGGCTTTGTCAGTTGGTGAAGGGGGTGCCATGGCGGTGAGGGGTGGGGCAGAGAAGCGTGGGGCTGGTGAGGATGGGAATGGGTTGGGAACGGTGGAAGCTGCGAAAATGTTGTTGGCTGCTGGTGCTGATCAATGGTCCAAGTCGACGGGTGCAGAAGGAAGTGATGCGAGGGACGTTTCACAACCTAGCACAAGTGGAGGAGATGCGGCATCCCCAGAAGCCTCCAGTAGCACCACGATAGAGGGTCTGCAATCAAAAGCGGAAGAAGATGAAGACTACGATGACGATGCAGCCAACGCTGGGGCACCTCCTTCTATGGAATGCCTGGTCTACTTCTGGCAAGGCCGCAACGCATCACGCCTCGCCTACTCAACCTTCAAATTCAAAACCCAGATCGAGATGGAGAGCCTCATGCAAGAAATGTATGGGTGCCCTGTCAAGGTTGTGCATTTGGAGCAAGGCAAGGAGCCTATTGCGTTGTTGGCGCATTTGGGGAACATGGTGGTTGTGCATAAGGGGAGTAGGGAGAAGAGTGTGGTGCTTGGTTCTGCTGTTGCGGAGATGAACAGCAAAAGCAACAACGGTGGCGGGGGCGGGAGTGGTGGTAGTAAGTCTGCTGTGGATGATGGGGACGCTGCTAAAAGCTTGAAACCTGGAACGGCTTTATCCGATTCGGCACTCCTGTCTTCGAAAAGCACGGCAAGGCCTCTGGCAATCGACATGTCGGTGGTGGGTAGGACACGGAAAAGCTCGGACAGTGGACCCGTTGCTACTGGGAACAATGGCCCTAAATCAGTCATGTTCCAGATATGGACGGATTACCGATACCGAACCACGAGAGCCGTTCAACTACCTGCACGGTCAAAGTCTCTTGTCACTCGAAACTGCTTCCTAGTTTTGAACCTTAATGCTGGAAGTCATTATTTGTGGATAGGAAAAGGGATTGGGAAGGAGGAGGTGGACCTCGCCCACACGATCGCTTCCAAGATCGTCGCGCTGAAAGGTGGGGGTGTGGCGGATTTTATGAGCAGTGCAACGTCTTCTTTGGAATCACTGAGCTCCCCGACGGCATCGTCACCGACACGTACTTTTGCGCAACTATCATCACCAACATCTCCGTTCCCGAAATCCGATCTGTCATCTACAACTTCCTCCTCCCTGTCTCTCTCCAAATACTCCAGTTCGTATACACACCACCCCCCACGACCATACAAGACTGTGGAAGAAAGGCTCGAACCCAGAAGCTTTTGGGATCTCCTGGAAGGCGGACGACCCACATTATATTCGGCATCATCCTTAACATCCCCCCTCTCTCTAACGTTCCTACCCCCGTCGTCATTATCTTCCACGTCTTCCTCAGCCGACGACCATTACACCTCCGGTACTGACTCCCCCACCGCCAAACCCCCCCGTTTCCTCCGCTGCTCCTGCTCCCACGGATACTTCGTCGTAGAAGAAGTCCTTCACTTCACACAATCCGATCTCCGGCCAGACACATGTGTGATTGTGGATCCGGGGGCTCCGAGTCCGTGTTATGTGTGGTGTGGGACGGAGGCGAGTGATGTGGTGAAGAAGTTGACGAGGAAGAGTGTGGAGGTTTGGTTGGAGCGGTTAGATGATGGGAGAATAGCTATGGTGGGCATCCCGGATTCACCGTCGGGAGGGACTAGCTCGACGACAATTCCGTTCTTGCAGCAGCAGCTCTCAGCACCACAGACTCCTCAGGCGGTGCCTACATCACCCAACAACACATCAGCATCCATATCGCCACTCAAAGATCGACAACCCAGCTACCTTTCCCCTTCATCTTCGTCACCAACAACATCCTCCACATCCACCACATTCATGCACCCCAAAGACGGGGACGTGGTTTGGATCTGTCAAGGATGCGAACCCATTGAATTCACGGCCTTTTTCCATGGGTGGGATGATGAAGGTGCAATTGTGGGAGGTGCGGTGAAGGAACCTGGGAATCGGTTCTTGAATGAGCAGAAGGAGCAGAAAGAGAGGATCAAAGCTGAACAACAGCAGCAGCACTCACAACAGCAGCATCAGAAACAGCAGAAAAGGAGGAGTGGGGATGGTGGAGGGGGTTTGGAGCGTGAGGATGGACGGTAGTGGTTGGATGGGTAGTGGTGGTGTCGGGATTCTTTGAGCGGAAAAAACGCTGAAACTTTTATTTCCAGGAATGGAACATCACACTCATTTCTTTGTGTAGAATAAATGTGGACATTTTTATGAGGAATATAAACATTTGTATAGCATTATTTGCGAAAGACTTATTGTTCATTTGTCACGGTTGGAATTGTGTGTGATGTGTCGATGGTGTTTGGTGATTCAATACTTTCCCTACCAGAACTGCTCTGCATCCTCTTCCTTTCAATTCAAAAATGCTGAACTTTCAAGAGGGCGAAAACACTGGCACAAGATTCCTCGAGGACGGGGGTATGGAATTCGAGTCCATCTTTGGTCTAGTATCTGGGGCTCAATGATCGCGAAGGAGTGCATATCAAAACACAAAAAAGGAAGAGAATTGTTTGTAAGTACTGGGCGGGCACTCTTCCACTTGTAGAGATGGAGATTGGAGTTTGGAGTTTGGACTGGAGTGCGGTGGTCAAGAAGTGTAAAGTGTATAGTAATTCGACGTATCGTCAAGTATCATGCATTCTTTCATCTACTGTATAGCATAGCATAGTAAAGTGTTCAGAAGTCGGAGTTTTGTGTCGGAGTTCATCCTTCCAACATTTGCTGCAACGCTTTGTGTAACACAGACGGGTTTCCAATCCTGAATCTGTGTTGCTCTCATCCTTCCATACCTCAAGTCTTCTGCGTACGTTCCCTCAATTTTAGTACCGTCGATCCCAGGTTATCACTGTAACGTATCCTGATTACGACTTGACCGCATTAGTGCGCGTGAGAGAGGGATAACAGACATAGTTCTGAAAAGAAAGGCAAGTGGAAATTCGCACGAAAAAGGGGGGGAAAGACCGTTCCCCCAGTGTTTTAGATCTTGGAAAAAAATACAGGCCTTGTCGCATCACCGCATCTTCACCTGTATGCGAAATGCATCCCAGTCATGAATAATGATTTTTGCATGTAATTTTGTCGAAAGAAAAGGTGGAGAAGAAGAAGACCTGGATCGAGCTTACATGGCGGCCTGACCTCATATACCATCGGGGCTCACCAACCCATCGACATCACCTTTTACAATTGATCACAGATTTGGACGTCGGGCGGTGTACGCGGGTCGGGTACAGATGTGTGGGAGGGCATCGCTTTGGCAAGATAGGAAAAAATTCAGAAGCAGATTCGAGAAGAAACTTGGCTGATAACAACGGACACCCGTTTCTCGACGGATTTCCGTCTGGAAGGCAGTTTTCTCTCCAAGGCGGTAGGAAATCACGCCAATCATATACGTTTTCGTTTTAGCACATGACACGAATCGTCTACGACCAATGCGCCGAAACGAGAATGTTTATGAGTGGCGTGAATGTTTGCGATGTTTGGAAACAGCATGCACTACGACGTCTACACCGCCGCTCGGTTAGGGACTGTCAAAGGTGATATGCCTACGTCTCAGATCGGTTTTTTCTACACGCATTTGACAACCCGGCGTCACTCAGAGCAACAGCTCATTGCTGTTTCACGTTGGACAGGGGACGTGAAGGACGGCGGCTCACATCCAGGAATGGTGGTCACAACACCCAGCAAGCGCTGGAATATCATCCAGAGTAGCCATCGCAACACGTCAGACGCCTTTGACACCCACAAGGTGGCGTGGTGACCCTAAAATGAGCGATGTTGTCAGATCTTTTTCAACTGCAGTGTCTCTGCCTCAAGCCGTGCCAACGACAATGTTGCAACCCCGAAGACGCCTTGGAACAGCTACACATGGGAATAAAGTGCGGATAACATCAACAAGGTGGTGGCGTTGAAGATATGGGCGGAAGCGTATCTTCATCATTGGCGAAGGGTTCGAGATTTGAGAACAATGTCTATGCCGTGATGTCCCATTCGCCTTTTCTCTTCCGCAACACCAAAGCCAAACATGTCGACAAGCGATCATAATCAGGCGGCGGGTCTTGTTCAGACATCCACTTCCGGGAACTCATGAAAACCCCTGTCGAGTTGGGACATCTGGGAGCCACAAACTTAACGCCGCCAAATGCGAATTCAGTTTCAGCCAGAACCACAATGATGACGATGCGAGACCACTCGGAGACCAGGACCTGTAGCTAGACGGCATCATTTACATGGAAGACGATATCATGCATCTGATAAGTGTGTGAGAAAGGGACGTGACCACTTTCATCTCCAACACCAACACCGCCGGCAGTCTGCCCCGTGGAGAGACTCTCCACCCTTGACAGTGCGAAAACGGCCGTGGTGTGCGGCTTGCTGCATGTCCGGAACCTTATCGCACGGAGTTCAACCCAACTTTGGTGGCCCGCCGACATGCAATTCCAAGTACATTCCAACAACACTTATCACGAACAACTTCAAAGTGCATATTCTTGGTTCCATATCCGTCTCCTCATGCCCGTCATTGAACTCTGGGCTCATTGGAATGGCTTTTTCTTTGGACTTCCAACCTTTTCATCGTGCACGTGGAGAGCTGAAGCTCGCATTCGTCTTCACACCATGCACTCAGTCGGACAGAGACAGAGACCATCACATGGCCCAATTACACTAGGAGGAGGAGGTAAGAGGTATGAAGAGGTATGACGTGGAAGGACGGAAAGAAAGACGACCGTGCGTGGGACAACGGACCTGCATCGTGTTCGGATGCGTTCAAGGTCCTTTGGGACTTTTACCGAATTCAAAAGACGCGGACTCTGCTGAAATCGGGGAGGGGGGGAGCAAAACAGCGAGAGGCATGGTGGGAGGACGGTTGGGAGAGGGGTCCTGACGGCC
>JADGJF010001256.1:0-10518 GCA_027596845.1 Quaeritorhiza haematococci
GTGAGGGGGTGAACAGGGGGGCTGGAAGGTAGGCGGGGGGTTGGATGGGGAGAAATCCTTGGGGAAATCTAACAACAATAAACATGCTCTTTTGCAGATTGATGAGCAGAGAACGGAGTCAAAGACAATTGAGAGGCATTCGAGCCAAGATGAAGATACTGTGGATTTGAAGACCAGGATGAAATTAAGACGAAGAAAGCAAGAAGTGGAAAGCGGCAAATCACTCTGGCCGAAAATGAGGAAGCACTCAAGTGAACGCAGAAAGGAGAAAGAGGAAGCAAAGACGATTTCGAGGCATGCGAGCCATGGAGATGGTGCTGAAGAGGGTTCTGAAGCAAATAGCCAGGAGAAGAGAAAAGGACAATGATTATAGCAAGGCATGCGAGCCAGAAAGAAATCCTGATAAAAATCAATCTCAATGAGGATTACGAAGCAATGAGCATACAGAAGAGGCTAAAGAGGATTTGCATCTGAATGTCTGAATGAGGATTACGAAGCAATAAGCACACAGGACGCGAAGACGATTTCGAAGTATGTGAGCCATGGAGACAATGGAGAAGAGGACTCCGAAGCAAATAGCCGATGATGGGAGAAAAAGACAACCGCGAGGCATGCAAGCCAGAAAGAAAATGCTGATGAAGACGAATCAATACTTGAATGAGGATTCCGCCGCGAAAGACAACGAAATCAATTCAGCAGCGATTGGAGGCAAAAGAAGATTGCGAGGCATGCGCAAGAGAAAGAGGATCAGGATTCCGGATCACTTGGCAGAGTCTGTTACGGAGGAGGCCAAGACGATTGCGAGACATACAGGCCAGAAAGGTAATGCCGAAGAAGGACTCCAAAGAAATCCAGCAGAGAGTGAGGGCAAAAGGCGATTGCGAGGCATGCAATCCAAAAAAAAATGTTTGGCAGACGCATCTGAATGAGGATTACGGAGCAATAGGCAGAGAGAGGTAGGAAACACGACTGTAAGGCATGTGCGCCAGGAAGAAAATGCAGTGGAGCACTGAGAATGACTCGAATTCAATCCAGTAGAGAGGTTGGGGGAGAGGTTTGTTCTGTCAAATGCTTATTTGCGTTTTTTGTTTTTTTTTACGTGTATTCCAAAGCGCCTCTAACCGCCTCTAACGGCTTGTGAACGAGTTGGAGATCCAAAAAAATGGGGAGTGGGGAAAAA
Source organism: Quaeritorhiza haematococci (assembly GCA_027596845.1). NCBI lineage: Eukaryota > Fungi > Chytridiomycota > Chytridiomycetes > Quaeritorhizaceae > Quaeritorhiza > Quaeritorhiza haematococci. Next base: position 1,181 of record JADGJF010001256.1, read on the forward strand.
AGGCAATGGTTGAGGAACCTGGGGGAAGAGGGAAAATGGCCGCATGTCCGTCGTTTCTTTCCACAGATTTTCTTTCTTCCTTTCAGACCTACGATCTTGATTCGCTTATCATACATTTTGCACAGCTCTATCCATTCAGGCCCGCTCTCCTCAAGCGCAATATCTACACCACAGTTTATCCCACCCACCCTCATGAAATCGCCCATCCCAGTCAACCCACTCCTCCAACTTGTATCTCAAACACTCCAAACAACACTTCCTCCCACACCCGGAACAAGCAAACTCATCCGACCCATTACACTCTCTACAAAGCGTACGCCAACAATCTTCACAACGCTTGGTGAATTCCTCACTATCAAAGAGGATAGAGTGCAATTCCCTAGACTCAAATTCCGCCTCAACATCCCTTTCAATACAGGTGTCGCAGTACCAATCCCCGCATTCATCGCATTCTTTCTCAGATAGGGTTCGGGAGCATGATGATCTCCGACGGTAGCGGCATACCCACATCCCTTCACACGATTCGCACCTGCACTCTGTCCAGGTGAAGTTGTTGGAGAATTTCGCTCGACATCAACGTTGCAGCCATCGACATCACACCCTTCGCACACGGTGTCCCCGCATACAATGCAATCCCGGAAAACCACTTCTGCGCATCGGCAGCAGAGTCTCTTCTTCATCTCACACTCGGCACAGATGTTTTGAGCGATCGGTCTGCTCAGTTGGTAAACGGCTTACACGACGAACAAGGCACGAACTCCATATCGAATTCGAAGTCGGGATCGGATTCAGTGGTCACGGTGCTGATGTTATCCTGATCATGATGCGGTGACCGCTGAAGTGCGCGAATGATATCTTGGAGTTCCTCCACAGCCCGGTAGGTCCGTTTCTTGACTATGCGACTGGAACACACGCTGAATGGGTTGTCGCCTTCTGCACCGCAATCGACGACGTCCATGACTCCAAAGTTCTCAAACTTCGGCACCAACAGTGCGGCGACGCTCTCTTCCTTGTTCTCCAAAACGCGTCGAAACAGGTCGCGGAGCACGCACACGTCAACGTTCTCACACAAACTAGCCCGTAGAACCGCAATATTCGGACACGCCATAACGACCCCAAACAACACAGCTTCCGTGAGCGACGTCTTGCTGATGTTAAACACTTGAACAGCATCGAGTGTGCCGTGGTTGCGGAGATTGGTAATAAGGGCCTCGACGGCAGAGTCTGTGACGCGGTGTTTCTCCGGTCTTGCGGTCCATTTTCTGTGGCAGGTGCAGAGGAAGTTGACTGGGAAGGTGATATGTTTCCAGAAGACAGGAGAGCCATAAATGGCGGAGAGGAAGCTTCTGCAAACGCGAGTGAGCTGGACGGAACGAGCTGTGTCGGAGGATTTCCGTGGGGAGGGATTGAATGGATCTTCAAGCCATCGTGGTTGTTTGCGCTGGCGGTGAAATCGGATTGCTGGCTTTTTCTTGGGTCATGCTATTTGTGGGTCCTCAAGTTTTCTTCGACTTCAAGCCGGATCAACATATCAATAGGCGGGGAGCAGCGGCGTTGGTGTCTGTGAAGCACATTCACATGTCCGCGAAAATGGTTGAGAGACATTTGGAAACAAACCCCCATTGCATCCATAGTTTTCCTTGAAATAGCTCCGAAGCGATCACCACAGCTGCAAGCTTACATACGGCGTGACATCATGACCACGTCACCCAGCATAGGATGATGCAAAGTGGAGACAAAAGGGGGATGAATATCATGCCATGGGATTCTTCGCTTCAGGGGAAGCCGGTGAGCGTAGATGTGTGGGGGCCGCTGCCCGCAAGTATTGGAGAGGCAGAGCACAGAAGCGAGTATCTTGGGAAGCAAATCCCGCCATGATGTGATGGTGGAGACCTTCGATGGCGCACGTGCACGGCAAGCACACATATACAGAAGACGGACGGACAAGGAGAGAAGACGACCTGGACGGCGACTGTACCGATTGCGAGGTGAGGAAAAAGTGCTATGCCCTGGCATACCCGGTGGGTGGGGGATGTGCCAGTGAATAGTAGGAGGCGCGTCATGAGAAGTGCCGATATGCAAAAGGGGGCGCAAGGACAAAAAGACAGAGCCTTGACTAATTCGGGGGGATCAATGAAGGTATTGATGATTCAGGAGGTGCAGGCGGCAATGAGAACGATGCTATGAAAACAGATTCTCTCGCCACGGACCCTTGCATGCCTCCCATTGAAGAGAACTAACGCCGTTGCTCCCCGCCAAGTGGCAGCGAAACCCGGCCGATGTTTGTCCGCCTAATGCTCAGACGAACTATCCGAGAAAGAATGCGATGAGTGTGGGAAATGGTACTGCGACACCTGCACTCAGAAGGAAGTCGCGGACATAGAGTCGGAGGGATATATCTTCTTCGAAGGCAGTGAGGATTTCACCAAGTATTGCGAATATTGCGAGCGCACACTCTGTTGGAGATGCAACGGTTCGGATGACTTCTCTTGTTTTGCGTGCAGCATAAGCTGTTGTTCGGATTGTTTGAGATACTTGCGGGAGTGGGTGGACCCGTGGGATACTAGTGGGCGTGTTCATTCATCGTGGTCATATACACATTTTTGCCGAACGTGCGCTGAAGAGCGTACTCCTGCGTACTAGAATAATTAGTGGTCTGCAGACGAGCTTTGGAGGGGGAGGGGAGGGAAGCGGAGCGCATCGCTACGGTAGAAAAGACGAATTCTGTAACAACAGCTTCATTCATGTTTTCGCCATGTGCTTGGGACAAAAAGATCTGTTGTAAATGTAGGACTGGTGTGTTCTATCACCAAACCTTTGCGCACGTTTAAACGTGTACGATAAATATAGAAATGGCTGGCGATACAAACAGTTGATCGTGGTGCGGTAGGAGATCCGTCGGCTTCAGTGCCCTTCTGGCTCCCATCTCAACGCTCTCCATCGCGGCCTTGTGTATTCTGCAAGTTTGAGCAGTATGGGCGTGTGAAGACAACCGCACTCAAGTCATTATGTGTATTGCATTCTGACTGTGTTGGACTTCATGACGCGACGGTTTACAGTTGTGGGTTGAAACAACAACACTTCTTCATCCCCTGTAGTTGTGCTTCTTGTGGAATCCAAATCGTCCTTCTCTATTCCTCTCCATAGCAAGCTCACTCCGATTCTGTCATTTTCTTCAAACAAAATGATCATAATATAGTTCGAACTCCGCCAGCTGGCCAGCGCTGCATTTTTTTTCTTTCCGGGTGGTAAAAGATGGTTCGGACGTCGGTGCGAGGACTGATGAAGAGCGCAGCTACAGGTGGGGCGATGCCGTCTCTACGCTCTCTACCGTTGCTTCGCGAGGCCTTTGGACAAATTTCAAAAAGGTAGGATTGTTGGGAAAGAGGGCGCGTCTTTGCCCACCTGCGAACTCCTTGGAATTGCTTGATATGATTATTGTTTGCATATCAAGTCACTAAGAAAGTGTTTCATGTCTTTTTGTATGGACGCTTCACAAGGTTTGCTTAGATGTCAGTATGCTGCCTGTTAGCCTTCGTAATCAATAGATTCGCGAGGTGTTGATTACTTTCACTCGCACGAATGATATGAGGCCACTCAATGGACGTTTACTGCTTACAGTACTAGTAAGCAAGCACAGATGTATTTGGTACCTCAATGCTAAGTTGAGGGAAGCTTTCGACTCGCCACACTTGGAAGGAGAATGATAAGTACCAGTACAGCGAATTTCAGGTTTCTGGCGTGGGTGGGGTTTTGCTGCGGACAGTACTTGTGAGGCAAGTGTTTGGCGGTTGAGGACAGGACATGGATAGGATCCAGGAGGAGGCACATTAGATGGTGTGGAGGATAGGGTGGGAACTGAACCGGGGTGGGGGCAACGTTAGGCTACATGGCGAAATGGGAACAGGTACCACAAAAACAGATACCAATGCTCACAGTCGACATACCACATGCCAAATCAATTTATACGCCTGTACCCAGAAACCTGAAATTCGCTGTAAGAACGTAAGGCTCAAGAGAGAATTCGAACAGAAGAGAAAAAGGGCGTGGAAAGAAAGCGACGCAAACGCGGCCAGACTAACTGGACCAGGTTCAAACTGGCTGTACCCTGCCCTTCACTGAGTTTCGATACCACTTGCGTTGGAGAACAAACACTCTTGCAGATCTAGAGGAAAGACGACATTCATTCATGAGATTTCAAGCAGCCTTTTCAAGGAAAATGTGGGCAATGTTCGCCGAAGCCAACGGGGAACATTTGAAAGTTGATTCCGAGCTTATCGCAGACTTACTGCAGACCCGTGAATGCCTCCCAATACAAACTTGGAATCGAAGAAAAAACTCGGGGCTTATCTGAGAGCAAGTCAGGACCCAAAAACATCGAATTGTCCAACTAGAGCAGAGGAGGAAGGAAGACCCAAATCTCCCCAGCGGTTCTCCAACGGCGCCAACAACCACGATGGCGTCCATTCAATCCCTCCCCATCGAACTCCTTTCGCAAATCCTTTTGGAGGCATGCAACGCCGACACAGCCCGTTCCGTCTAGCTCACTCGCGTTTGTAAAAGGTTTCTGTCGGCCATTTACAGCTCTCCCGTCTTCTGGAAACACATCACCTTCCCAGTCAACTTCCTCTGCACTTGCCACAAAGAATGGACCGCCAGACCGGAGAAACACCGCGTCACCGACTCTGCCGTTGAGCGCTTTATTGCCAATCTCCGCAAACACGGCTCACTCGATGCTGTTCAAGTTGTTGACGTAAGCCAGACGTCGATCACAGATGGAGCGTTGGTTTGTATCGTCACGGCGTTTCCGAACCTTGAGGTTCTTCGGGCAAGGCAATGTGACCACATTGACGTGTGCAATCTCCGCGACCTGTTCAGACGTTATTTGGAGAACAAGAACGAGGGTAACGTGTCAGTAACGAATTCGAAGATGTTTCGTGTCATGGACCTCATCAACTGCGGTGCAGCTGGCGACAACCTATTCAGCTCGTCTTCCAGTCGGAGGGTCAAAAAACGAACTTACCGGGCTGTGGAGGAACTGCAAGATATCATCCGCGCGCTTCAGCTCCAGCAGTCGTCCCGCATCCGCGATAACGCACCCATTTCTTGCACCAACAATACCGGCTTCGATATGGAGTTTGTGCCTTGTTCATCGTGCAAGAAGTTTACCAACCTGAGCAGACCGGTCGCCCAGAACACGTGTGCGCAGTGCGAGATGAAGAGGAGACTCTGCTACCTATGCGCAGAAGCGTATTTTCGGGATTGTTTTGTATGCGGGCACACGGTGTGCAAACGGTGTGATGTCGATGGCGGCGACAATTCCAACGACGCCAGGTCTCGAGCGACATACTCCAACAACTTCGCCTGGACTGAGTGCAGCTCTGGATCATGTGACGGGATGTTGGTATGCCCCCATCGCGCCTCGACATGCTCGCAAGAACTGGTAGCGGACAAGAAATGCGATCAGTGTGGGAAATGGTATTGCGACGTCTGTATTGAGAAGGAAGTTGAAGAGGAACGAGAGTCGGAGGAGCCGCACTTCATTCTCTATGAAGAAATTGAGGTTTTCACACAGCGTTGTGGTTCATGCGAGCGTACGCTTTGTAGAAGATGCAACGGTTCGGATGATTTCTCTTGTTCGGAGTGTGACATGAACTGTTGTTCGGATTGTTTGAAATACTTGCGAGAGTGGGTGGACCCATATGATGGATGTTTGGGTTCAAGTGGGCGTCTTCATGATGAACCTCGTCATTTCTGCCGACGTTGCGCTGTAGAGATGGACAGATATATTCGTGACCACGAGCTTGGGACGGGAGGGGGACTTCACAGGAGCAACGACGAAATCTGTAACAACAGCTTTCCGTGTACTTGGGGCGAGGTGATGTTGTTGCAGAAAGGTTATGTATAATCATCAAATCTTCGCAATAGGAGTGCAGAAGTAGCATGTAAGAAGTAAGTGAGAAAATGCAGATAAAAAAGGAAACAGAAAGCGACACACACGCAACCTCAGATGCATGGTTCCAACCAGATTATTACTCCTCCCCTTCACCGCGTTCCAATGCTCCATCCCCTCTTGAAACCAGAGGTATTCACAGGCCCACAGGCACGCATCCTGAGTTGTTAATGTGTGTCGCAGTAAGGCGGTCCATAAATGTATGAATGGTCAACGGACATGGCTGTAAGTCCCTTTCACTCACATTAAGATTAGATGAGGGGAGCAAGGAAGGGCCTTTATTACATATATCCAAATACAATAACAATAACAGAAATAATAAAAATAACCCAAAAGATAACGGTACAATGAAAAGAATAAAGACGCGATGATAGGCAAAATAAGGAGCCAAGCGTGACAAGAAAGAGCAAGTGAACCAGGTGTGGAAATCGAGCGGTAGGTCGGATTTTCAAACACAGAAAGGAGAGGGACAAGGAGGGTATGATCAGTGTGAGGCAGAGGATAATGTGCCAATAGAATGGCGCAAGGTAACGAAGAAACAAGAGAAGAGGGCAAAGAAAAAGGAAAGAAAAACAAACCTTTGCAGGCCGGGGGGAGAGGAAACTTTACCGGTAACCTCCCACAAAAAGACGTTCCAACTCCTCAAAATTGGGTCGCTCGGGAACTGCCCTGCCTCAAAGAAGCCCAGTTTTCCCTACCACACCCAGGAGTTGGTCGCCGGAGATGTGCAAAAAAAACGCAAATTGATGTTTTACTTCGTGTCGGCGTCGTTCATGTCGGCGTCGTACGTGTCGGCGTGCAAAAAAAGTGCGAAAAAAGACATGGGCGGCGCAAGAGGGGGGAAAAATTTAGAAAGGGATGTCTGCCTGAGTGGGGCTAACGAAATGAATGAACGTGTGCGGCCGCTATGGCCTGGGTGAATGGAGAAGCGGTGAGTATGGCGTATACGTAAACAGAATGACCTCACAACTTTGGCCGCGGATCCATGAATGCCTCCCAAACAAATGGAACTGACGCCATTGCTCCAGCCCGGCAGGAAACCTTTGGACGATGTTTGTTAAGGCTGAGTGTGGAAAGAAAAAATCTGACTTATCTGAGTATCAGGTCGTATCAGCTAGAAACCACGAGTACCGATTCCAGTGGACGCAGAGGATGGCTCAAGAAGAAGACAGCAAACTGATTTGGCTGGCGGCGGCAACAACCACGATGCCCTCCATTCAATCCCTTCCTACCGAACTCCTTTCGCAAATCCTTTCCAAGGCATCCAGCGCCGACACAGCCAGTTCCGTCCAGCTGACTCGCGTTTGCAAGAAGTTTCTCTCAACTATTTACAGCACCCCCCTCTTCTGGAAACACATCACCTTCCCCTGCAACTGCAACTGCAACAGAAAACGGACCAAGAAACAGCCCGTCATCGACTCTGCCGTCGACGCTCTCATCACCAATCTTCGCACCCACGAAACAATCGATGCTATTCAAGTTGTTGACATCAGCAACACGTCAGTCACCGAAGCCGCGTTGTTTTCTATTGTCACCTCGTTTCCGAACGTAGAGGTTCTTCGGGCAAGGCAATGTGATGACGTTGACGTGTGCTTCGCGAGCTGTTCAGACGCTGTTTGGAGAAGAAACTTGGGCAAAAAAACACCGCCTCAATGCCGAAATTTCCGAACCTTCGAGTCATGGATGTTGTCAATTGCGGTACGGATTGCGACAACGCATTCAGCTCGTCTTCCATTCAGAGGGTCAAAAAGCGAACCTGCCGGGCAGTGGTGGAACTGCAGGGTATAATCCGCGCGCTTCAGCGCTCTCCACGTCAGCAATTCAAACGTCAGCAGAACACCCCCAACTCCGGCCGCGGGTTCGATATGGAGATTTTACCTTGTTCGTCATGCACGATGTTCTTCAGCAGGCGGATCGCCCAGAATACGTGTGCGCAATGCTCGATGAAGAAGAGACTCTGCTACCTATGCGCAGACACGTGTTTTCGGGATTGCTGTGGATGCGGGCACACCGTTTGCGAAGGGTGCGATGTCGCTGGTTGCAACGATTTCAAGTCTCGGGCGACTTTCTCCAACAACTTCATTCGGATGGAGTGCAGCTCTGGATCGTGTGAAGGGACGTGGGTATGCCGCCAGAGCGCCGCAATATGCTCACAGGAACTGGTGGCGGACAAAAGGTGTGATGAATGTGGGAGATGGTACTGTGTCCGCTGCATTAAGAAGGAATTCGAAGACTTCGAGTCAGAGGAACAGATCCTCTTCGAAAATTGTGAGGAGTTCACAAAGTTTTGCCAACTTTGCGAGCGTAGGCTCTGTAGAAGTTGCAACGGTTCGGATCGGTTCCGTTGTTCGGGATGCGGCAGTGGATGTTGTTCGGATTGTTTGAGATACTTGCCAGAGTGGGTGGACTGGAACGGGCGTCTTCATGGTGGATATTGGGGCGAATGTTTCTGCCAGTATTGCGCTGAGGAGGAATGCCTGTATATGGGGATCCGGAAATGTACCATTGGTCATCGTGCGGAGGGTTTAGTAATGAATGGTGAGGAGTAGAGGGGGGGAACGGGGAGACGGAACTGAATGTCAGTGCAAATGCAGGAACCCGTGTATTATCACCAAAACCAAACCTTTGCAAGAGGTTCTGCGAATGTCCTAAAATGTATAATAAGAGCATAAATAACACATGTCTGAAAGAAAGAGAGCAAATCCGTGGAAAAGGAAGCGATGGACACGCGCTGCACAACATATTACATTCTTAGGCCCCCTTTCCCCTCATTCACCGCGTTGCAAAGCTCTATCTCTCCTGAAAACAGAGATCCTGAACATCACACAAACACGCTTCCTGGAGTTTGATGTGTGCTAATTTTCGTCGGAGTTGCTAACCTTTCTTCAAGTACGAATGGATCTGAACGGGCGAACTAAAATACTTTCATCGTAAAGATATCTGGGAGGCGGTCGCTTGATGGATGACCGTGAACGTATCAAAGCATCTCGAAATGATAGAGTGGCCTTGACTTGGACTTGGGTGTTGGAACAGGAGCAAGCGCTTCGTGGTCAATGAATGGTCATGGTGGATGTGAACAACTGCAGCTCCGTGGCAAAGTTCACAAAGACTGCGAGGAACTAGGTGAAGTTGAATGCATAAGTACTCTAAAAGAACGGATACACTCTTCGTTGGAGGGAACGTAGTCCAGCGCGTAGTCCCATGGCCAATGCAATCTGATAATAATTACCTCCTGAATATCTGAAGCCAGCTCTTGGAATGCATGTATATGCAGGTCAAATCTGATGTCAAATATCCAAATCCCGAATAATTATTTGACACAACCAACCTCTCCCAAAACCTTCCCAAGAGCCATGGTCTTCGATCTATCCTTCCCCTCCCACCG
>JADGJF010001257.1:0-10514 GCA_027596845.1 Quaeritorhiza haematococci
GAGAAAGAGCGTCACCAAACCAAAAAGAAGCAAAATCCCCAAATCAAAAACTGCATATGGATGCTCACCTCAAAAACCCTCCAAAGCACCGAAAACATCAGCCCCTGGACCCCATTGGCCACAATCCTCGTCTTCAACCCGCGTCCAAAAAACCCGACGACCCCATCCCTCTCCACAATCTCGCTCACCGCCCTCGCATACGACACCCTCTCCTCATTCGTCTGCCTATACGTTTTGACGACCCTAAACGAATTCGAGATCGTATCCGATACGACACTACTTGCGAATCCGATTCCCGCGTTTCTCACGAGTTTGTAAGTGACTGTTGTGGTGGATGAGTCGGAGGGAGGAGGGAGGGGGATGGATTGTTGGAGGATGTTGTAGGTTGCGAACCAGGGGTAGTGACCGACGAAGGTTGCGGCTGCGGCGGCGAGGGAACCGTACCATAAGGTTGTGATGCCGTGGGTTCGGATGCGGTTTAGGAGGAGGGGGAGGGCGGAGGGGCCGGTTGTTTGGAGGGTTGTTTTGAGGGTGTCGATGGGGGTTAGGCAGAGTCGGAATGAGGCGGATGCTAGGGAGGCCTTGTCAGATAAGAAGATAAAGAAGGGGCGAAGGGAAGGTTAGGTGAGTTTCCATTTATTATAAGGTGACTTGAGAGGAGATGGAATTTGATGATTTACGGCGGCGGTTTTGATTGGGATGGGAAGGTCTTTTGCGTGTTCGTTTGAGTCGAGGAGTGTTAGTACGCCCACGTTTGCTGCCTGTCAATAAACCTCAATGCATGAGTTGAAAGAATGAAATGGATGGGTTGCAAGAAAAGTTGTTCGCTCATTGCACTCGTCAATCAACCCACCGTATCACCAAACCTCGAGAGTGGCCCCTGAATCAACGCTGGACCAATGCCCCTATAAAACCTCCTAATTCCCCCCTCGTTATAAAGAATGCGCATAGCTTGAGAAGTAGTGGTTCCAAAACGGTATTGATAGTTCATTGTTGTTCTGAGTGGCATCAAAGTACAAACTTGAATGACCATGGCGGAAGCGCCCGAGATCCCCCCACCCCAAGCTCTTTTGAGTGCCTTGTCGACATCAAACGATTGTTGTATTTGTTTCTGTGGTGGTGGTTGTTGTTGTTGTTGCTGTGATGAGGCAGACATTGTTTCCTGCCTGTACTTGAGTTTGAAGAGTTTATTTACTGTAAGTGGTGAAAAGGCGTCAGTTTCTTCTTGTCTTGGATTGGGAGACAGTCAGGTCAGGTCAGGAGTCACAAGCACAAGCATAGAGATGGAGACGACCTAAGTACCTTCCTACCTACCTACCCTACCTTCTGCCTTCCCTTCGTTCCCTTCTCCTTCTCCTTCTTGAAGACTTACTTACGTGAACTGAGGCAAAAAAAGACGGCCTTCAACCGCCAAACCCAAAGAGAGGAGAGAAGAGAAGAGAGAAGTGTGTGTGTTGTGTTGTGCCACAAATCAGCCGCGTTTGTGCATTTGTGCAAAGCCACCCCCTCGTTCTCTTGTCTGAGATCTGGATCTCTGTGTAACTCATAATTGCAAGTCCGACTGACTGACCGACTGACGAATCCACTCTTCTGTTTCTGTTTCTGTTTCTGTTTCTGGCTTCAAAGTTCCTTCTTGAACTCCATTATCCTGCTTGCTGACATGACGACTATGTATATGTATCATTCCATCCCATATCTGCTGACAGACCACTGTCTTGACATAAAAAACACACTTTTGGGACATGGCTGAGGTGCTGACGAGATCCAGCTATGGCAAAAAAAACTAGTTGCTTGCAAATGGCGGAAAAGAAACCCCAGGGCCTACCCGGAGGGCCATGATGCAAAACATTCATGCAACTACAAAGTTCGCGCATTGATTTCCCTCACCACGAAATTCAATATGTCATTGAATGGCTTACTGAATCAATACCATCTCAAAACCCATCAAACCATCTAGTTGATGCCCTCATCATGACTTGTAAAAAAAATTGATAAACAAATGTCCACAAAATATGGAATTGCGAATTTACACAAAAAATCTGCCTTCTGCCAGAATCGAACTGGCGACCTTCTGCTTACTAGGCAGACGCTCTGCCAACTGAGCCAAGAGGGCACGTTCAGACTGGTAGACTGTAAGAAACATAAATTCAGAACATACATGACTTCAGAGTTGATTTGGCCACATTCTTTCCAAAAACGGCAGGTTGTCCTTTCAAAATCACTAATAAAAAAAGAAAAAGCACCCAAGATTAAGCCCCATTCTGAGGCCGGACTCAAACCCGGCGAGCGTCTCGTTTAGCAACACGCACAGTTCCACGATGGATAAAGAACTCCATAAACTATAATGACCGGTGATACGGCGCTAATTACGGCGTATGGTATCATCAAACTATTTTTTCCAGCCGAACCGATACAGTCTTTTGGCACTAGTACCTGCACTAGTACTGCCACTAAAATTTGGGGGAGACGCGGAACCCCCTCATCCCCCGCCCCAAACGATCATGAGGGCACGACGACGAGACGACACACTTCCGTTACGGTAACAGTCCTCTTCATATATATGAACGCATGCTATGTTAGAAATATCATCTGATCCCCGTAAGGAGAGTTGGAAATTCGACCAATACTCCCCACTTTCGCCAGCTCGATTCTGGCAGAAGGTACATGAGGGTCTTGATCGTTCTCGTTGAAATTTTTTCGCCATCCCATCTTCCATCATTATTTTGCAGTCGAATTATTTACTGTAACTCGTCCTTTTCCCATTCCCATTTTTGTGTCCGCGTGCCAGTGGTGGAAGGATACAAGAGCTATCCTGCTATCGTGGTTATAGGATCCAGTTCGTCCTGGCATTCACTGCAAGTAACGTTCGTGGATTTCAGATGGAGTTTGTCATGGCTGGATCTCGGCGGATCACATCACTTCTCCGACACAATCTCCATCCATGCATCCACCCACACACCATAGTATCCTATCAGTGATCGCGAGTCTACTCCCATTTCTTTCCCCTCACACCACAGGCTTCGAATCGGATTCCCCCCACCAACCCAAATTGACCTCAAACTCTTGAATAGCGCGAAAAGGAGGATTTTCCCTGCTCGTCCTCACGCCCTCAAAACAATTCGAGGTCAAGTGTGGTATGTGATCACCGACGGATGAAGAAATACAAAAAAAAAGGGGTACAATACAAAGCAAAGGCATTGGCAACCCCTAGAGGTCCCCCCGAGCTTCATACCTCTCACTCTTAGACTATGCTACAAATTCATACATTCTCATATACCTAACGAAGTACTTGGCTACGAAATCCGTAAAAAGAAAAACCCAAAAAACCAGGGGTATCCCACTTCTGCTGCTCAAATCAAAAAACCCCTACTTTCCTCCACGGCCAGGTGCTGCCTGCCCAGTCTAAATCACAGATACTCACCTCGTAAGTATACAGCAGTTGTGCCGCGACGCCTCCCTCTAGCCATGGAAGGCTTATTCCGGGTTGCCTCTATCCCCAATTCCCGTGTTCAGCTTGCCCGAACTTGTTGGTTTCACATTTGATTTCGCGCGGTCCGGCCGCGGGGTGCGTACAGTCTTCTTCTTTTTCTTCGTTTTTTTGAATGATTATCACGATCCATGTTGTCGCAGCCGCGGTCGGTTAATTTTGCAGACTTGGTTGAGGTTGGTGTTGTCTTGGCTTCCTCAGGGCAACGGACACCAGGTCCAGGCTGAGCCAAGTTCGTCTTCCTTGCCAACGCTGTAGTCTGTCTTGTTGTTGGTCTTGTGTATCCTTGAGGACTTGTGGACCTAGTGGGGGGACGTGTCCGTTTCTTCAAAGTTGCTGGCGCTGGCGTGATGGACCTGTGACGTTTGGGGTCTGTCGAGTCGGTGGAAGCCGTGGACTCCGAGTCTGTAGGAGGTGTCCATTCGTCGTCCAACTTGTCTTCTGCATCATCAGAGTCGGTTCTCGACTTCCTGTGAACGCTTGTCTGTTTCCGACTGGTTCCCCTGTTTTCGTGTGATTCAGAATCGTCGCGCGAGCCATGACGGTTCATAATATCGGAGGGCATGGTAATGTTGTCGGGGCTGGAGTCCTTGGCAGGTACCCGTGCAGGTGCGGCCTGATCTTGCGTGGCGGTGTGAGTAGTGTCAGGTTCCTCCGTGAATAACGCAAGCCCGGAGAGTAAGTCTGAAACGAGATCGTCCGTGAAGCGATTCATGTCCACCGAGTAATGTCCTTGCTTCCGCTTCCAAGATCCCGCACAAAATCCAAGATCTCAGGAGGAGCGATTGCCATTCCCAGATGCTCCTCTGAAACTGCTGTCTTCGAGAAATCGTCTCCCTCTTGACGAATGTAACGTTTGGCGGTGATTATGGTGCTTAGTGCATTTCGCGAGATCAGGGTGGCGGACACAGGAGAAAGACACAGTCGACCTTAGACCAACGGATACTGCAGGGCAGACTGCAGGGGACGTTAGACGTTAGTGGGGACGGACGGCACTTCCCAGCTCGGTTTCGCCGCTGCATGAAGGTTGGTACGCGCGGGATGGTTCGACAGCGGAGAGGTATCCCTCGACCCTGGAGTTTTTGTTACCAGCATATTTTCGCGTTCTGAAGACATGGTCGTCCAGGTGTGCGGGGTACCAGTAGAAAGCGCCGACTAGCATGGACGTGGCCTGGGCGGGCTTTTGATGATACCACACCACTAATGTCAATGTGCGCTGAGATGCTGGCCGAGATGTGTTATGTTTCTGAACGACAGAGGCGTGCTGGTTTTGAACATGTCCTTGAGAGGGATAGGTTGGTCCATGACAATTTCAAAGAAGTTTTCAATTCTGCTTCCAGTTGACCTTTTGCAGAAGTGCGTCCTGAGTGCGTCTGTTTTGGTTTTTTATTCACATCGACATGACAAATCAAAAAAAGAACTATGAACAAAAAGAGAGAAGATACCAGGACCTCCATCCACCTAACAAAAAACTACAAAAAATAAACCTCCAGGATATAAAGCAATACTGTAAGAGACGGAACAAAATCCCAGGTGCAAAAAAGTGCGTTTCTCTTTTGGTCCCCTTTTTTCTTTTCTTTTCCCTTTTCCCCCCCATCCCTTAAAAAACAACAACGACAAATACCCAAAACAGCGAAAAAACGACAAAATGCATATTCCATGTCTTTTGAGTCTTTGTTCCTTTCGCTCGGCGGGAGGAGGGATGAAAGTCCAGGGGGTTTCAAAACCTCCTAGTACAGAAAAAGTACAGATGATGGAAGGCTTTCTGAACTACGGAAAGGTGCAAGGTCGAGAAAAAAGGAGGGCGAGAGAATCGAAAGACGGAGGGGGGGGCAAACTTCATTCTGAATCAGATCCAGACGAGCCACTGTCAGAATCCAACCCAGAATCCTCGCTGCTCGATGAAGCAACCACTGACGACGACATAGATACAGGTGCGAAAACCTGTCTAGGCGTTGGTATCGTCAGGGAGATTACCGTGACTAAACTGTGGATATCACCTCAACTTCACCTCAACCTCCGCAAGGGATAACGTACTATATCGCACTGATCGAGTTCACCAATCCTGCGTTGGTGAAGATAGGGAAAGCCGGATGCTGGACGATGTCCTCAATTATATTTGGTGAGTGTTCGTCCAACGTGCTGGTTTCTCCAGGTCTTCTCCACGACACAAGCCTTCCGAGTATCTGACAAGTTTCAACACGAACTTTCCCTGTTTCATCACTCAGACTGGTGTTAATCCTCAAATTGCTAGGGTCACTCGGATTCATCGCGCTTCTGACAACGGCAACAGCGGTGAGGCGGGCGTCTGGAGCAGTGAGCGACCATGATGGGAGTGGCCGGCTTCGCATGCACCGAAACGAGTCATGCTGATTGCGCATGTTCTGGGGGTGTATGGTATTAGTTTGGCGACTCTTGTGAATCCAAGTAAGTGGAACTTTGCTGGGTTTGTTGGCTGATTTGTTGCGCGGGCGTGGGATGAGTTTGGCGGCGACTTTGTGGGAGCAAGGCAGGGTGCAAGGAGGCTAATCTCTGGAATGCCTCTCATTTCATCTCAACAGGTGTTCTGTTGTGGACGGACGCGAATCTCAGACATCTACTGCGGAAGTGTTTGCGAAGTGTACGATGTCGTTTTAAGGGCCAGTACTGTAATGTCACACGACGACTCACGGAAACGCCGCCGAGAGAGTTCCGACGCCGTATAGTCACGTTCACCACCCTCGAAGAAACTCGCCTCTTCGCCCACCGATTCCGACGATGAAACTGAAGAACTCCGTTTTGACTGCTTTCGCACGGTCTATCCGAATGAACATCTTGAACTCAAAGCGGGCGATAGGCTCTTCAAACGATCGTCTACACGTCTTTCAAAGTCCGAAGAGAATCGGTATGAAAAATATGTGGAAGCCCTCATAGAGTTGGAGAAGAAGTGGGTACGCAAAAAAGCCGCAACGAGGCTCGGCGGCATTCTTTCGGATAAGGACTTGAAGAAGTTTTTGGATAACGTGCCAGCGAACTTTTTTACCGAAAATCCTTTGTTTGGGGATCGCAAGTGCACGCTAGATTATCTCAAGACAAACGAGGTGACGTTCGGGAAACGCGACATCGAAGAGGTTGTCAAACGTCTGTATAACAACAACCCGAGTCTCGACAGAGTCCCAGACACGGTCGTATCGGCGACGGATTTGGAGATTAACAAGCACATCCTTACGTATCAAGGGGACGTTCTCACCGAATTCTTCCTGTTCCCGACGATCTTAGTTCGCGAATGCTACCTGACAGCCCTCGATCGTATCAAAACGCATGGGGAGCTTCGCAACGTCTTGGTGGTTGGGGATCCTGGGGTAGGGAAGACCACGATGCTTCGATATGCTTACTACCGTCTGAGGGAGGATGGGGAAAATGTTTTCTGGGCGATGGAAAGTGGGCAATGGAACTATGGAGAAGGCAAAGTCCGGTCCGAAAGCGGCCTAGCGTGGCAGGACAGGAACGAGTGGCGACGCGACGATGTCTGGCTGCTGATCGATGGCAGTGCTGACGACCGATTTCTCGCCAAGATCAGACGTGCAGTCATTTTTTCGTCACCCGAGAAGCGCAACTACCACAAAATGATCAAGGCGACGAAAGGTATAACGCTCATAATCCCGCCTTGGAACTGGGAGGAGGTTGAGAAACTCTTCCAGATTCAGATCGGTGAGGAGTGCTTGGGTTACAACCTGATGAAGGCTTACGTGGAGAACCTGCGGTTGCAAGTCACTGAGCAAGATGAGGAAAACAGCGATTGCGAGTTGGAGGGTGGGGGAGGAGTGGATGGAGCGGGTGAACGTTTCACTGAATTCGAGTTCTACGACGAACGAGCGGCCATGGCCGACCTGGTACAGAAGGGAGTCGACAAAAACGGTGAGAAACTCACAGAGTTCATCAAACGAGAGATTGAATACCGGTTTCGTCTGATTGGGGGGCGACCTCGCCTGTTGTTCAATCCATCTGTGACGTACACGCGATTGTTTGACGAGGTTAGGAAGGCAGTCTTTTTGGTCACTCTCGAGCACCTATCCCAAGAGTTCGCCTTCGATATGCACAGCTACATCCCCAGCATCCTGTATTCGCTTCACCCGCCTCAGTATGAGTTGGACAACCACCCGATCGCGTTTGCATCGCGGCACATTCAACGCATGATTACTTCCCAGATTGTCGCAACGAAGAGGAGCGAGCTCGCAGATTTATTCAAGGTCCTTGCGGACGCAAAGGTCGCCAATAGTTTGCTGGGGAAGGTGTTTGAGTCGGTGGTGCACAACATCATTGGAAAGGGCGGTATGTCGCTGAAAGGCCGGTCTCTGACACCATCAGAATCTCAAGTTTCTTACACTCTGAATCTTTCACCGGCGCCTGAAGTAAAATCTTTCGCATCCATTGAATCGCTGCCCCAACTTGTTGTCGCTGGGAAAGAGAAGAAACCGATGTATTTGATCCCCGAATCAAGCACGCAACCTCAGGTGGACGGAATCCTTTTTATCCCCGAGACCCGCAAAGTTCTGGTGCAGATGACAGTCAGCACCTCCCACTCTTTCATTCCGCACTACATTGAGCAGATGTGTGAGAAGTTGGGATGGAGGTTGGACGAGGTGGACTTTGTGTTTGTTGTGCCGCAGGCTGTGGAGGGAAAATTCAAAGCACAGCGTCAGCTCTCGGTGAGGAGGGCGCCTCTGAAGGAACCAAGGAAAATTTCACAATATGTTGTCGGTATAGGTGGAAATGACTTTTAGCCTGCAACGAGTGTGGATTTGCGCATGCGAGGTAAGCTCAACAGGCACTGATATCAGCGAGGTACTATTGTGACTGCAAGGAAAAGGGGAAAAGGAAAAGGACATCCCTGTTTTCGTTCTCAAGTTGAGGGGAGATGCAGGGGGAGAAGTTGAAAATGGATAAGTTTGCCAAGGAGAAAAAGAAAACAAAATGCCCCAAGATCGACATGCGAAAATTCCAAATCCAACCGGTTCAGTGTAAGATACCAATTGGAAAAGCTGTAGATGTTATGTTTTCTGAAGAAACACCACCAGTACCAACAGCCATTTGCAAAATGGTTGTTCACCTTGCGGGTTTTTTGTCAATCAGCGCAGTGCGTGTGTCCACAGTGCTAGAACGGAGGTCCGCGTGACAACCTTTCCGCACCGACGTGACCGACCCCGAAGACCCGTCCGTCCCCACCACCGTCTAGAATGGTACCCGAAACATCCGTCGACGCGGTCGGAAGTGGCAGAGAGCGCCGCCGGGCTGCTCACAGACTTTGAACCAGACGCAGGGTTGGAGATAGTAGTGGTGGTGGTGGTTGCTCGGTTCATGCCTTTCCTGTTCCAGGTGTCGATGCCGGTAATGATATCAATTACATCGATGGATCAACTGGAGGTTGCTACATCCGCACTGATTTCAGTTTGAGCTGCGCTGCATGACTTGACTTGGCCCTGTCCCTCATCCAAATTGAACTGAACTTCCACCACTCCTCTACACCCATCAAGCAGCTTCCACAGCGACTGAATCTCTTCAAAGACTTCCAACTTTTTCCTGACTGCATCCTCCTGTTTCACTCTCGCTTCCTCCGCCACACGTTCCTTATCTTCACATCCGCCTCCAACTTTGATACACGCCTGACAGTGTTAGAACCACCCCGAATTCGACCCCGACGCGCGCTTTTTCAACTCCTCCAACTCTCCTTTCAGATTTTCGCTGTCGTTGGACGCGAACTTGAAGGTAGATTGATGCATAGTGATGGAGCGGTCCAGGTCGGCGATGGTCTGATACTTGGATTCTACCTTGGATTCCAGCTCGGCACAGCATAACGGCGCGAAAAGTAGAAATTTGAAGGCCTCATCTTCGTCTTCATCCGCAGGGCTCGGGGATAGCGGAATGGAGTTGGAAAGTAGATCCATTTTATGAGGAAGCAGGCAAGGTGTCTTGGTCGTGAATGGTAACAGGGTGACACAACATGTCCCGCAGTTAACAACGCGGCGCTTTGAGTCGCCGTGAAACTTGTGAAAGCACGACTAGGTGAAGGGCTGGGTGAAGGGGAGATAAGTCTTCAGATGGATGAAAGTAAACAGATGAGGTCGTATGGCTTCCTCTCCTCCAAATTATCCAAATCTCTGTTCGCGGTTGGATTCCGCTCGGCCTTGTCATCACTTAATGGGGATGCGGTGGAAAATAAAAAAACAAAACTTCAGATTCACTAAGGCAGCTAGTATAAATTACTGTCTTTTGCCTTCTGCCAGAATCGAACTGGCGACCTTCTGCTTACTAGGCAGACGCTCTGCCAACTGAGCCAAGAAGGCACTTGACTTATTCAACGCTGTAAAAAAATTATGTACTGTTAGTAAAGAAACCACACCAAAAAGTATGTGGAAAGAAGAAGAAAATGGTGCATTTCTAAGACTCTTAAGTTCTCGTTGTCATGCCGTATTTATCGTCTCATGCAATGAGGCTTGCTAGGCGCTCTGGATATCAAGATTGCGCTCGAATCAAGTTATGAGACCGAGCCTGAGGGTTTTGCAAACAAACCATCTGTGGGCAGGCATTCGGTTCTAGATTTGTTTTTATTCGACTTTGGTTTGATTCATATCAAGTCAATTCATACGGACTTGGTCCTATGGTGGGTTCAATGGCTGTCACAGAGAGAAAACAAAACCTTACGAAAATCAGGTGCATCAGGTGTAAACGTTTACAGTAGAACTCAAACCCTCCCTCGAAATATTCGGCCCTTCCTATGAGGCCGTTGCAAAAGGTCCACTGGTGGTCCACCTCGATCCCTCCACTACTGCCAGTAACGGTAACGGCACCTTTGGAACCCGCTCAATTTCAAGTTCAACCTGAACATCAGGGCAAGTGTGAATGCGAGTATGGGTGGGAAGGCGAGGAGGGATAGTGATAATGAGAGTCAGTTGACGATTACGAGGAGGATGCGGAGGGGGATGCGCCGACTGGGGGGGTTCAGGGTGGTGAGGGCGGGTCAGGGTGGTGCGAGGAGGAGGATTGTGAG
>JADGJF010001258.1:0-10501 GCA_027596845.1 Quaeritorhiza haematococci
GGCGGGAGCGTTTGGCTGGGGCACGGCTTGACATTTGGATCAGTTGGACTTGTTATTGGCGGCAATTGAGGGAAGCAGCTGCAGTATCATCCAAAGATGAGTGACACACACCCCGGGAGAGAGCAAGGACCGAGGTGGTGCGGAAGAGAGAGGGAAGAGAGAGAATGTTGTGCGAGCCCTGCTGCCACCGTAGCTCTACCTGGTTTTCATCCAGGTTTTCATACAGAAAACATGTCACGCTTTTGACTTTTTCTTATGAAAACTTCAAATCATGGAACAGACAAGTGGTTTTTTCCAACTCGAGCAAGAACTACATCAAATCCAAAAACTAAGCTCTAACTTGAATAAACCCGAACTCTGACAAAGTCCAGACATTACAAGTTTCCTAAAGAAATGGGGGAAGGGATCAAATTGTCAGATCGTCGAATTGGGTGTGTCAAGAAATGAACACAGCTCAGAAACGGAAAGAAAAATGGGAACTTACCTCTACGCTCCTGTTCCTGCTCAATAGACTCGAACAACGCCTTGAAGTTCCCAGCACCGAAACCTTGGTGGTTCTTCCTCTGGATGATTTCGATGAACAGCGTAGGCCGGTCCTCGACGGGTTTGGTGAAGATCTGGAGGAGGTAACCGTTCTCGTCGTAGTCGACAAGGATGGCGAGTTTTTCGAGGATGTCCATGTTTTCGGTGACTTTGGTTTTTGAGCTCTGCAATCTGATTTTGAGGTTTTCGTAGTAGGTTTTCGGGACTTTTGGAGCCGAAATAGAGGGTGGGCATAGACGCGAGTGACCATTAGCAAACCCAGATCTATGAACGACAGCTGCGGAGCGTGACAGAATACACGAGATGCAACAAATGCAGAAAGGAGTAAGTACAAGAACGATAGAAGGAACAGTAAACCTACCACTCAAGAACTCAACACCACGTTCCCGCAAGCTAGTAACAGACTTGATGATATCATTTGTGCGCAAAGCAATGTGCTGAACACCGGCACCAGCGTTGTAATCGACGTATTCCTGAATTTGACTCTTCTTTTTACCGGCAGCGGGCTCGTTGATGGGCATTTTCACCACTTCGTCATAATCAGTCATCACGATTGAGCGCAATGCACTGTATTCCGTGTGAATTTGCGAGTCGTCGACGGACCAGAATCGGTGGAAGTCGAGTGCCCTCTCGTAGCTGTAGAAGAGAAAATTGGGGTAGGGTGCTTTTAGTCTAAATCCTCACGGTAATCGTGCATAAGGCCGAACGATTCTGAGACTTACAGTTCGCAAGCCGACAACATCTCGTTGTCTGGCTGGTTTCCAACAATGTGATCAACGACCTCAAGGTCGGTCTGGGGCCTGGTATAGAACAACAAGCAACGGTTAGTGACATTGAACAGCAATTGGTTAGAAAGCGCTTTCGAAGTTCCTTACAATAGGCTGACGATGGGATCTTCGCGTGGTGTTGCGTAGTTCGGAAGGAATGCCCCGCTGTAGTTTTTCCGTTCCACGAAGGTGTGCTCAACATCTCCGTACGTTGCGATCGTTGCCATCACAACCGTGCCGTGTTTGTCCTAGAGGATTTGGAGTTTTTCGTAAGCGAGGTTTGCAATTATCGCGAGCATTGCGATGCGGGAGAGTACCATGTTGACGTCAAATACTTACGGTTTCTGTCCATGGCTCACGGATTGATTTTGCACCACGAGCAACAGCTTTCTAATATTGAGAAGGAAACCTTGTCAACATCCCGTTGGACAGTGTCAGATTTCGCATAACTTTCGTATTCCCAAATACCCACTTCATAGATGGCCCGACAATCATCGACGGCGAAGGCAACATCTTTCACGGCATCACCATGATCACTGATATTGGCAAGACGAGGCAGTGCGGAGTTAATTTCAGAGTCAATTCCCGTAACAGTCGAACACTTCACGTCCAAACAGCAGGCAACGGTACAGCAGGTCCCCGCCAACATTTGCTGACAGATTACTCACTTCTGGAAATCGCCCATAACCTTGTTTCCTGGGTTGAGGGGAGATTTGAAGACGAAGGTGACCCCATTCTGCGAGACGACGTGAGTAACGACGTCACGATGACCAGTTTCCAGACCACGGTATCCAAGAGGTTTGAAACCAACTACATGCATATAAAGGGATGGGTATTAGCGAAATCTCCTTAGTAATGCCAACCCAGGTGTTGAAAAAAAGCGACAACATGCCGATCTTTGGTGCACGAATTGCGTGCAACTATTCCCACTGTTGACACTTACACCGCGTCACATAATATGAGGCAGCTTGTTTGGCGTTTCCGACCCTTAGAAGTACGTAAAAGAGCGTTAATCAGCGTGGGAATATGTTCCCCGGGGTCGACAAAGACCTCATTCAGCCAGACCGGAAGAACTCCCCCACAGCACGATTCTCACACAAGGGAGGAGTGAGAGTGAATGGTTACCAGAAGGTGAGGTGGTCAAAGCCGTGGTAACGACCGAATTCGGGGCGGGGACCGTTGTTTTCGTAGGAAGTCATTTTTGGGGGGCGGATTATGGAATTTGAGGCGGGATGAAGGACGTGGAGGATGTGGACGTCAGTGGATTTTAGAAGGTTGAAAGTGAGAATGCACCTTTTTGATTGCGGAGATCACCTGACTTTTTAGTAGTTCATGCTTGGCGATTTGGATTTTTTTTCTGGAAGCAGGAACCAGTTCGGCATAATTATTTGCGGCTTCGCAGCACACCATTTCTTCAGCTGACCCTTCGCAAATCGAAACGCGAAGAAATCTGACGGCGTTTATCGCATCCTGAAGCCTGTCCTAAAAGCCCCGCCTTGTTTCTACCTCATACAAAACCTCCACAGTAGCGCCTCGCGACTCTGGCCGGGGGCATTTGGGGGGCGCTCGTGATTGCGCGAGCATGTAGGTACCCATTCTTCATTTGTGAGTACTGAAGTTATCTAGGTACATCTAAGGCTGCATCTAAGGCGAGCCATTTTCTATCTCGAACATAAGAGTTGCTACTATGCTGGGATCTGGCTCTTGCGAGTGTGGATTCCTGCCGGCACGTCAAGTTTGAATAGCTTTGAATGTAGAATACAGGGTGCTGAGCAGGCTCTGGGACAAAGGACGAGATTTCGAAGAATCGACCATGAAAGTAGTTGGATAAGGGTTTTTGCCGGCGATTTAAACAACAAAGGAAGAATTATGACAGCAGGAACATTCCACTTCTAATTTCACAAATAAGTTTGAAAGAACCTCGAAACACATATGACTTGATCCATAAAAGTTCGCAACACTTCTGCTAGAGTTCGCATCAACGCATTACGGGTGTCAAAGTCGGGTGATGACTTACAAGGCGTTACCCAACATTCGGTCCTCATAAAACTGGAGTGAACATGGTGAGACCCGTAGCACCTGAACGCAACGTTGCACCGGAATGGATTCAACAACATCTGGCACAAAGAGGGCGTCGTCGGAGTCGAACGCCAGCACCCTGGCGACTCCGAGCAAGAAGACCAAAACCAGCGCCGATGCACCATCCGGCCTTTTCTTGGATACTGTGAATCGGCATATGTTGGATTTCGACTTTGAAAAACTTTGTTCCGTGTCCCTATCGAACCTGAATGTGTATGCTTGCTTGGTCTGCGGGAAATACTTTCAAGGTACCTGTGGTGGTCGGGAAGCGAAGGGGAGGGGGGGGAATTGAATATGGTCACGGTTACCATGCATTTCATTCAACCTGGAGTCCTGCACTATAATTAATCTGTGGCTTTTGAATTCCTTTCACGGAAAAGGCAGAGGACCTTCGTCGCATGCATATTTCCACAGCTTGCAGGAAAATCACCACGTCTTCATCAACTTGCACACGTTGAAGGTGCCTGAGCACATCATTCCATTTTTTTTCTCTGAAGACTTGGTGATTAACACGCGGACACGCGGGAAAGATCTGGGCGAGAAATAACAACTTCTGGAAACTAACGGTTGGAACTCGTTGGGAACTTGCTTCAGGTCTATGTGCTGCCCGATGGATACGAAGTCACCGAAGCATCATTGAACGACATCAAAGTAATTATCACCAACGTTCCCTTGGCATTTTCAATTAATGTTTTGTGGGATTTTTTGGAAAGCACGGTCAACTAATTTGTGATCTCACAGTTCGTTTTGCGACCCACTTTCACCAAAGCTCAAGTGGAAGAACTCGACAAGAGCAACAAATACTCATATGACTTGAATAACAAGCGTTATCTGCCAGGTAATTGCACCACCCCCGGGAAAAGGCATTTGGGGTTAAAGATTCTAACTTTGCAGTCCATCAATACATCGACACAGGGTTCGTCGGATTGAACAATGTGAAGGCCAATGATTACGTCAACGTGATCATCCAGGCGTTCGCCCATGTGCGCCCACTCCGCGACCATTTCCTCTTACAGCCGACGGAATCGAATTCAGAGTTAGGTGAAGTCCATGCGAGAACCGCTGTGTCTTCAAGTACCGAGAACATCATGCTGAAAATTCCAACTTGTTATCATTGGCAACCCTGATCTTCCAGTGCAAAGAACGGCCATGCTGATACGAAAGATGTGGAATCCGCGTGCGTTTAAGGGGCAAGTGAGTCCTCACGAACTGTTGCAGGTACGTGAGATGACTATCAAAGATTCACTGCAGAAGTTCATGTCGACTCATTGAAAGATGCATTTTGAATCTGGCAGGAAATATCCAATACAAGTCAGAAGAAGTTCCGTCTTGCCGAACAATCCGACCCTGTTGAGTTCCTGTCTTGGTTTTTCAACGCCATGCACCAAGGCCTCGGGGGAACCCGAAAACGTGGAAGCAGTTCGTATTCTCGCCCCAAACATTTTGTGCTTCTTGATTTTTCAAACGCAGCATTGAACTGACCGTTGGTGGAAAATCGGTTTCAGGTATCATCCATCAGATCTTCCAAGGAGAACTCGTTGTCGAGTCTCAGACGCTCATTCCATCAGTTGATGAGGACTCTGACAAAAAGAAGGTGTTTGATATGGATCGAGGTTAGGAATTGTCGGCTGGCATAAAAGCTTACCGTTTCAAAGAAATGTTTATTTCGGAGAGAACTAATGTATTCCGCCGTTATTTAGAGATCACCTCGGCCAAAACGCCTTTCATGTTTTTGACACTAGACCTACCACCACCACCGCTGTTCCAGGATGAATTAGAAAAGAACATCATTCCTCAGGTAAAGCAACCATCAACGTCGAGTCGATGAGATTTCTCTCCAGTGTACATAATCACTCATTCCATATCACGTTTCCTTTCTGTACAGGTCCCTTTGTCTCAACTCCTCAGCAAATACGATGGCGTGACAGCACAAGAAATCGGAAGGCAACTGAAGCGATACAAAATCTCAAAACTACCACCCTACCTGATCTTCCACATCAAACGGTTCACAAAGAACAACTGGGCGATGGAGAAAAACCCCACGATTGTGAATTTCCCGATTGTGAATGTCGATATGAAGGATTGTGAGTGCGTGGCTCTTCAAATCCCTGCTGATGTTTGCATATGTGATTAATCCGTTGGATCCGTCGTTTTGCTTTTTGCTGCAGTTCTGGAAAACCTATCACAAGCTGGCGAAACGAGATACGATCTAGTGGCCAACATTTGCCACGAAGGGAAACCGGGTGCCGGAAACGGGACGTACAAAGTGCACGTTCATGGGAAGGGGAATGATCAGTGGTTTTCGATTCAGGACCTCATTGTGGAAGAGATCATGCCGCAGATGATCTTTTTGTCGGAATCATATGTACAGGTAAGGCTGGTGTCAGAGTTTGAAATATTTTTGATAACGCTTTTGGACTCAACTGACTTGGTTTGGTTTCTGTCCTGTGCTTGTTTGCTGTATGGTGTAATCTTTGTATCGTATTGGTGACCTACTGTGTATTTAGATATGGGAGCGTAAACATTGAACAAAAGGTATTTGCGAAAGTCCATCTAAGGATCTATTGATCAGCATTTTGGATTGAATAATACCTGCGTGCCTGAGCAGACGTGAAGCGCCTCAATGGGAGGGTAACACAAGATTTTCCATTTGGAACCCAGCCTGTCCAAGACAGTGCGCAAGACCATTTGCCGGACGACAGCACACACAACACGATGGAAGAGAACTGTCCAGATCTTAACGCAAAAACTAGCGAAGAACCAACGGAAATCTCCAAACTTCCTCGAAAAGAGAGGATCAAGCTGAAAAAGAAAGCAAGACGTCGAGCCAGTCGTCAAGACCTCGCAAAAGAGCGACAACGGATCTTGCGTGAAAGTGAGTGCACCTTTATAGCATTCCAAGTGGGAAAGAAACAGTGTTGTATTTCCTTGTCGCCGTGAGAGATGCCATTAGCTACTTCATGTTGCTCCAAACCATGAACAGCTTGAGAATTAACGCCGCACTTCCGCAGAGGCCCAAGATGCAAACTTGGCTGCGGCAAAGGCCCTAAAAGAGGAGCTTGAAGCCAAGCAAAGGTACGACCTGCCTCTCCTCCTCAGAACGACCCCACCTATCCTGTACCTGTATCGAGTCGCCACCATCGCATAAGGCGTAGCCATATCCACCCTCCATTTGCTCGGCGACCTTGTTCTTTCAAGTTGATGAGCACAAGCCGGGGCGGTGTTCGGCTGAACAGTATCTTGCCCAGTCATTTTGTGTTGTTTTTGGTTTTGTTTTCATTTGGTGTGTCCAATGCATATGTGAAAAGTTGTGGTGGAATGTTTTCCTTAACCTACTTTATGTTCGTCTGTGGCCGTTGCGTGGGGATAATTCTGTGCCGGTTGCATGGGGTTATTGCGGTTGGGTCTGCTACAATTTCATTTCATCGCGGAAAGGGAGGAAGCCAGATTGCTATGGGAGATCCGGGAACAGCAGATTGAACGCGAGAATGCGCTTAAACGAGCAGAACGCGAGAAACTTGAAGCGGAAGAGAGGAGGAAGGAGGAGGTGAAGGTGAGAATCGCTCGCAAACGTAAACCTCGCATGAGTCATCTCATGTTCGATTCATTGATCACACTTCATTTTTCTTAAAAAATGGATGCCGGGTCGGTTTACAGAGAAATTGGGAGAAGGCTTTGGAAGCGCTGAATGAGAAACAGGCCAAGCAGAAAACGTTTGCGGATCGGTTTTCGAGGGGGGCGAGTATTGCTGCTGCGTTGGCTGGGATTAGTGGAGCGTTAAACGCAAATCCGACCTCGATACCCAACTTGCAACAGGTGTGTGTGGATCAGCGATGCTGGTTTGTCGGGGTATTGCGTGTAGTTGGCGAATCTTCGCTGACATTTCAACATGGTGTCGGGAATCTCTTTGTGACTGAAAGACAACCCAGGTGACAGCGACAGATGCATCCGTGGCCGGTTCGACTTCGAATAGTGCTGGGGCAAGTACAGGATCCGACTCCGCCCCTGTTGCAACACAAAATCCTATTCCACTACAAACCCCGTCGGCCTCATCGGCAGCCCCAGCCACCAACGAACCAACCAACTCGCAACAAAAAGCAAAGGCAAGTTTTTCTTCTCCTTCTTATAACTTAGTGTGAAATTCGAAAATTCCAAAAATGAATCGCCCCTGACTCATCCGTGTTCTTTGCAGAAGGACGCCATGATTTGTACGTTCTATCTGAAAATGGGAGTTTGCAAGTTTGGGGACAAGTGTACTCGGACACATCTTGTTCCTGTGACGAGTTGTACGCTGCTCATCAAGCATATGTACGAGAGCCCACGGAAAGAGGAGGATGCTGGTGATAAGGGCTTGGAGGTGCGGTGATTTTGGTTTGGTCTGCTTTGGGTTTGGGGGGATACATCGATAGGGGCTTGATACAAAGTATTGGAAAGCTAATGGAAAGGGTCCGTCTCTTTCCTCTCGTCTATGTCTTGTACTTAGGTCAACGACGAAGACTACAAACATTTTTGCCAGTTTTATGCCGATGTATATCCAGAATTCGAAAAGTTTGGGAAAATCCTTCAGTTCAAGGTAGGCGAAAATCCTTTCGGTTATGGCATCGTGGCACGGCACAGCGTAAGTCCTCATTTCTTTGGTTCACCACTCTTCCTCCCCTCTCAACAGGTTTGTCGGAATCGATTACCCCACCTAAACGGCAATATGTACATTCAATACGAGAACGAGGGGGATGCAATCTCTGCTTTTGAGAAAATGCATGACCGGTTTTATGCCGGGATGCAGTTGAAGGTGGAGTTTTGTCCTGTTACGGATTGGAGGTCTGCCGTGTGCGGTAAGTTGGTTGAATTTAGTTGGTTTTGTAAGATGGAGTTCTGATTTTTGACTCGATCTTTTTCGATTGCTTTCGATTGTGTGCACAGGTTTGTATGAAAGGAAGATGTGCCCGCGTGGGCTGGCATGTCCTTATTTGCATGTAAGTTTGTGGAGGACAGTTTGATTGTCATAGTGACTGTCGTGGTATCCGCATTGGATGTAACGAGTGAGATTCTTTCAGGTTTTCAGGAATCCTGGCGATGTGGGGATCTCGAACTCCGTACGCCCGCCTACAAGACCGGCCGTGTCAGAGGCTGCTGATAAGTGGACCATGGACGTGCGGAAAAGCTATACTCAATCCATAACGGACAAGAGACCAGAGCGTAATGCAAGCAGCCGGAACGATAGTGGAAGGGAGTCTCGGAGCAGTCGTGTAGCTTCTCACCGAAATTCGAGATCCGGATCGAGGTCGCGGTCAAGATCAGCGTCTAGAGTGAAGTCGAGACGGAGGTCAAGGTCGAGATCCAATTCAAGATCAAGGTCACGATCAAGGTCGAGATCACGCAGTCGCAAAAGATCGCGGAGGAGAACTTCGTCGGTGCCGAGTTCTGGCTCGTCGTCGTCGTCAAATTCGGATTCAAGTCGTTATAGAGTATGTACGCTTGATGAAAAATAGGTTTTCATATCACACCGTGAAGATCTATCCCACTAAATTAATGCCTTTCACTGATTGTCACAGCATCACAAAAGTCCAAGTCTAAGTCGGAGTCCCAGTCCCGTACACCGCAAAAAGCGAAGGCGGTCAAGATCACGGTCGAGGTCAAGGTCGCGGGATAGGTCCCGACGTCGAGATCACAAACATGATTCAGATCGGGATGGTGGGGCGCATAGGAGTCGGAGTCGGATGGAGAGGCGTACATCGTCACGAGAGCGGCATAAGCGGTCACGGACTAGGCGATAATGGGTCATATGAAAGTATATTTTGTATTAAGACTATCCGAAGACTGCTGGATCACCATAAAAATTTGAGGGCGTTTCCTTAGGCGACAAATGTCAGTTCCAGCGTTGCGAATTGTTTTCGACCCGTTGTTATACGTGGTGGTTCATGCCACATATTCATCAGCCTAGCCATACCTTCATCGTTCATTTGCCATGGTGCATGTAGCGATTTATCATGAGCATGATGGGATGAGGTGCTCATCACAACATGTTTTGGCTTTTCGGCGATACCTACCACAATCACACATCGATATCAGAAGTCAGGTTGAATCAAAAACGAGACTTCTTTCGCGACTTTTGCAAATATGAGGAGTAGAGATCGAGTAGAGGCAAAAAGGAAGAGAAAATACAAAAAGGAAGGAAAAGGGCCTGCTGCCGACCCTTCACGTCAAGTTGCCCTGTAATTATCCTTCCCCGATGTACGGCAAACGCTATTGTCAAAAAATACAACTTGAACCATTTCAAATGCTTTACATCATCACCGGGAGACCCACCCTTACCTTTTAATCTGTGTCCACATCCTCGGTCTGAAAAAGAGGCGGCGTGACAACAGAGCCAAGCCGTTCATCAAGTTCAGACAGCGAAGTGCTCACTTACAAACTGTAGATGGCGACAGGAAAGGCAAGGAACAATCAAGATGAAAATGGCGAATGTGTGATGGTGGAAGCCCACACTCTCAAATGAATGTATTTCTTAGGCGCTGTTCCAGAAGGATTGTTACCGATCCTCTACGCACGCAAAACGGCACGGTGGGATCGTTAGAAAGACTCTACATGGTATCGACCATATGATCCCAGATTCTACGCACCCACACACCAGTTACATTTGGGCTCCTGACAACTAGATCTGCGGAGAGGCCGTATGTTCATATTCCTATGCTTCCCACTCGCCCTGCGCTAGTGCACATGATGTCCATCGGATTGGTGCAAAAGCGTTTAAACCTCGACCTCCTCGCTTCCTCGCACCTCCTGACGGCATTGGGTGCCCCCGTAAAACCCCAATCTTGCATTTGTCTCCCACGTTTCAACTGGGCCCATCTTACCCCAGTTGATCACATTGTCTCCACAGTTTATCCCACACTCAACAACAAGTGTTGGATCCTTTCGAGGAAGAATGAAGTCCTTGTCCTCGCCGAGTTCCTTCCTGAAACTCAAACCCCCACCACCATCTCGATCACAGTATTGATGTGGGACGATCCTTCTTTCGACGAAGACCACGACGATCACGAACGACGAAGACTGTTCGTTGATGTCGCCGTTGTCGCCTAACAACCCTGTCCCCCGCCCCCCCTCCTCCGGGG
>JADGJF010001259.1:0-10498 GCA_027596845.1 Quaeritorhiza haematococci
CCTCCGCAGCGAACTGCCTCAGCGATCGACCTCGTTAAAAACCTTTCTGGAAAAACCCTTTGGGAAAAAACCCAGACAAGGAAAAGAGTACCGATCCGCATTCCTCGACGTCCACCTCTTTTATCCTATCCTATCATCTCTCTTCATCCCTCCTCTAAGTCCCAAATCCAACCAATTCTTCGACCTTCGAGTGTGGCAGCAGTTCCACCAACGGCGTCTTCTTCCTCTTATGCATCTCGACTTCCATCTTCCGATCTGTTTTCGTCTCCGATCCCGATCGTGTCTTCACCTCCTTTTCGCACCCTCTGCCGCTTGCTCGTTCTTTCTCCTTGTCCCATGCCGCTTGAAGACAACAAGAGGTTTTATTGATCTTCTGACTGTCGGGTGTATGTCCGCATCATATGACGGCAGGTACGGAATCACGTTCGGAATGTCCCAACTCGCTTTCCCCGCTTCCACAACATGTCGCAATCTCGACACATGCGCCGACGTGCGCTCACTCCAATAGACACCTTCGATAACGTAAGTGTCGATGCCGTCCATCTTCTTCACAATCCGCCACGGTCCAGTCCAACCCAACAGCAGCTCCTTCGAGATCTTTCTCTTTGCCGTCGTCGCTCCCTGCTCATGTGCAAGTGTCTGCCGCGGTCCGACTTGGGTCAACGGATCCACCCAATACCATACGAAGTCCCCAGTCGTGTACGTCTTCTTCGGATCATGTCAAGCTTCCCATCGTCGCCTTTCTTTTCCCTGCTCCTCAACCATATAGCGCGTTGCAACGTCCCTCGCCTTCTCAATCCCTTCTCTTAGCTTTGCCCTATACGCCAGTGCTTCAGTTGTTGTCGGCGCCCTTGAGCTGTCATCCGTAGGCGGCGGATAATACACAGCCTCAAATGGTGCCATCGGATATTGTCCGAACGTCAAGAAGAACAGTGTCTCACTCGTCCCATCGTTTACCGCCGTGCGTAATGCGAATGCGAAGAACTGCAAATGATCGTCCCAATCCTTCTGCCCAAGATCAACGTACTGCTTGATCATTCTCTTCACCGCACCAATGTAGACCTCCACAAGTCCAACCGTTTGATGGTGTCCCGTACTCGCTACCAACTTGCGAATACCAAGTCTCTTACATAGCTCTCCAATCACCGCTCCTGTGTGAATGCTGGCGCGATCCAATACCATCTCCTTCGGCATTCCATAGCGCGTAATCGAGCTCTCAACCACCACGTTTGCAAGCGTTGCTGCCGTGAGCTCCTTCACCGGAAGGATCTCAATCCAACGCGTAAACCAATCGACGAGAATAATGATATACCGATTGTTGCGAGAAGACACCGGAAGAATACCGCTCGCATCAATCACCAAACGTTCAAATGGTCCGCAAATACTCAGCGGCGTATACTTCCCCTTGTCCGCCAGCAAAGGTAAGTTCTGCTGACACCCCTGGCACCCCTCAACAAACGCCTTCACATCTCTTGAAATGCCCAGCCAATAGAACTGTGCTCGAACTCGCTCGTATGTCTTTCGTCTCCCTTGGTGACCCGCAATACCGCCTCGATGCGCTACCACCACAATCTCTCGACGATAGTCCTTCGGAACGACCAGCTTCAAACAAATCGCACCATACCGATCGATGTGAACGCAATACAGGAGTCCATCCCCGAGAATATAATTAGGCGCTCGGAGACGAGTCTCAACCGCAAGCTTCTCGTCATCAAGTAGTTTGCCGGTGTCAAGGTAACAAATAATGTGCTCGAAGCCCGAATCAATGTGCTGTCCCCTCCTAATCTTCTCGATATATTCCGGATCTACAGCCGCTGTCACCGTGTTGATCCATTGTATGTCTCTCTGCGCTTTCGGTCGACTCATGAGTGTCCGATATTGCATTGGCTCTGGTGCGATCTCCTTCTTTTGGCAGCTCCTGTCGCGAGTTCAGACGACTAAGCGCGTCCGGGGCATGGTGCTGTTTTCCCGGTACGTGCTCGACCGTATACTCATATTCTTGTAGCGTGAGAGTCCATTTTGCGATTCTGCCTGTCGGCGTCTTCTTTTCTCTCAACCAGGTGAGCGCCTGTGCATCTGTCCGAACCGTGAACAGAGTACCGAGCAAGTAATGGCGAAACTTCGTCACTCCCCACACTATCGCCAGGCACTCCTTCTCTGGAATTGAGTATTCGATCTCATGCGGATTCAGTTGTCTTGATGCGTAGTAGACGGGTTGGCGCGTTCTGTCTTTCTGTTTCTGCATCAGAATCGCCGATAATCTGATCGCACTCGCATCCGTCTCCAATATGAATGGCAAGTCTGTATCAACCGACACTAAGACCGGCACTTTCGTCAGAATCGCTTTGATACGAAGGAAGGCAGCCTCCTGCTCTGCTCCCCAATTCCATGGCGCCTTTCTCGTCATCAGATCTTGCATGGGCCTAACAATGTCAATGTATCCTTTAATGAATCGACGGAAATGCAATGCGAGGCCGCGAACATGACGAAGCTCTCTTGTATCCTTCGGCGTCTTCAACTTTGCAACCGCTTCGATCTTCTTTGGATCCGGTCTCACGCCCTTGTGCCTGACCATCACGCGGAGACATTCAATCTCATCGACACAGTAGTCGCACTTCGCTAACTTCAGTGAGAACCCGCAAGCAGTCAGCCTCCTCATCACCTTCGAGACATCCTCCAAATGATTGTCAAAGCTGCCGGACGACTGAACGTATACGTTATCAACATATACCATTGTCAACGTCCGAACAAGACCCGTCAACGCCGTCTGCATTGCCCTCTGGAATGTTGCCATCGAATTCTTCAAGCCAAAGGGCATTCGCTTGAACTCGAACAACCCGTCTTCTGTGATGAACGCAGTCTTGTGGATGTCTTCGGCCTTCATAGGTATCTGCCAATACCCACTCGCCAAATCCAACCCCGTCAACCATTTTGCCTTGCCGCAGAAGTCAATGACCTCCTCAATCCGCGGTATGGGAAACGCATCTCGTGTCGTGTTCTTGTTCAGCTGTTGATAACAATGTTGAACCGCGGTCCGCCGTCTTTCTTCCAAGTAATCACTACTGGCGACGCATAAGCTGAAACCGATGGCTGAACAATCCCATCCCACAACATCTGCTCAAGGCACTTTCGCACGACCTCTCTTTCTTTCGCAGATCGGCGATAAGCTCCAAGCTGCGGCGGTGGTTTCCCTTGATTGTTGATCGAATGCTTGGCAATCTTGGTCGCTCCTGGTGCACCCGTGTTTGCAGCAATACCACCAAGCTTGCCCCAATGCATCACCACGCACTTGATCTTCCATGCCTGCTCCCCCGTCAGTGCTTTTGGAATCTTGATCTTCTCACAGAATTCCATATCTTCGTTTGATAGCAGTCGAGGTGTGAAATCAACAAACTTCAACGCCGGTAACGTCTCATCAAAGAACTTAGCTCTCGGATCTGCATCCTCTCTGACCCGTGCTTCTACCTCCGCCGACTTGCGTATAGCTGTGGCAACATCTTCCGCAATCGGTTGCTGAATATGCAGCATGCTCTGTGCCGCCCCTTTAGAATGCGCTGCAGTATCTCTTCTTGCGTCGTCCACATTCTTGCCAACTAGCAGAACACGATTGACCGTCGCCCTTTTCGCCTTTACGCCATTACCACCCTTCTCAGCGACCGCAACCTTTCCTTTCTCTGCTCCAGCTTGCCCGAGCGTTTCCGCCAAAAACGCCTCGGCTTGCTCTTCGACACTCGGAGTCTTCTGTCCCGCCATCGCATCATCACCATCTTCGGCATCTACCACAATAACTTCTGTGTTCTTTTGCTTCGCCGCGGCCTCATCGCTGGGCGTGCAATCGATGAGATCCACATCCCCGTCTTCGATTTCATATACCTTCCCAACGACTTGACCCACTCGAAGATGCAGATGCCTCGGCAAAAGGTTTCTAATGAACACCTGCGTTGTCCAATAGCTGCAGCCCACTTTCTTCCATTGATCCTCGCCAATCACTCCGCTCTCTACAAGCGCGCCAGTAACCAGAGGTGTCATGCCGAACTCCACACAAGCAAGCTTTGGCGGCTTCACTACTGTCCGTACCGTAAGGAACTGCGCGTGATCTCTCTTGACCGTGGATTGCGAGGTAATTGCAAGCACAACAACCGTGTTGGGACCACGTTCACTCTCATTTTCAAACGTCTTAACCGGGATCCTCTTCTTCTCTCCAATTAACTGAAGCCAACCGTCTTTGACGTTGTGGTGAGCGACGTATCTGTCAATGAAGTCCGTCCCAAGCAGCACAGGAAAGTCTTCATCTTCGGCAATCCCAACATCAATCGTGCGCCTTGCACCTCCCATCACTATCGCAATCCTTGCCATCGCCTTCGGTTCGATGGTACCATTGCCAATACCAGCTAAAGGAGGCCCATCATACCGCCATTCAACATGTTCTTTCTTCGGCAGCTTCATCCATTCTCTCCGACTAATCAGGTTTCCCGTCGCCCCTGTGTTGTATACGGCTTCGATTTGTCTTAGTGTCGCCTTGCGACCCCACAGACACTTAATCAAATGCACCGTCCGCTCTTCCTGTGGCATCTCTGGTCGGCGATCGATGTGATGATCTGGGATCCACGGTAACTTCCATCTCTGCTTTCCAACCCATCTCGCCATCATCATCCGTGCAGGCATCGGTTTTGGAGTCCAAAGGGGCACATCCATTCCCCCTTCATCTTCCTCATATTCGATTACCGGCTGTTTCCCAACCATATCGGCGTGAAGTCGGCAATATGCTGATATGCTCAAATCTCCAAGTCCTCATCACCGACGTTCGCAATCAGCATACGCAGTGCTCCGTTCGCATTGACAGCTCGAGTGCCTAGCACCTCCAAACCTCGATCTACGAAATCCACTGTGGCATGAACTTGATGGTATCGTCCAACAGGCACCGGAAACCCAACCGTCACACCTACGTATACCTTCTCGCCCGGCTTCAGCAGAACGTTACTATCCGCCGTGATCAAATAACCGTCTTGAACACGTTGTGACAGCATAACCTTTTGCGGCAATCTCGCAAAGTCCGCCTTCTTCCCCGTCTCGATGATAAGCGAAATAGGACAATGATCGGACCCTGGAACTTCCGTGTGGATATCCGCCGTGACGTGCTTCAGCGACGGTGTTGTAAACGCATAATCTACTCGAAGTCCCCAATTCTTATACTTCGCTCGAGGTTCCCACCACGTGTACGCAATACGACGTCCGTGATGATGCCGAAATGTATCATCCCATTCGCGACAGAAATCCTTCATCCATTCTCGTTCTTCTGGCAGGAATGTCGACATGTTTTGATACTTCGGAACCAAATAGACGTCGATGGGCTCTTTTGCCGTGTTGAAGTCACCAATCACCACAACGTTAGCATGCTCCGCCCGCAGCGAACTGCAATGCGATTGTAAGGCATCATGGAAGTGCATCTTATAAACCCGACGATCGTCATTCGATGTTCCGTTCACACTGTATACGTTCACCAGCACGAAACCGTCATGCACCCTCGTCACAACACGCCCTTCATTCGGCTCCTCCGGCCGACTCATGTTGAGCAGCTTCGCTTTCCCCTTCGGGACAAACGTCGCAACTCCAGACCAGGCCGGCTTCTCTTTCGTGATCGACTCTGACGGGATACTCCAAAACCCATCCCACTCTTGGAGGTCGAGTAGCGATATCGGAAACCTCTTTGTCCACTTCACTTCTTGAATGCACACCACATGCCCACCCGTCGCATTCAGTATCTCCTCAAAGAACGCCGCCAGCTTGACTTCTCCTTCAAGTCCACGCCGCACTTCTTTGCGAGCTCTTGTATAAACCTCTCAATGCTGTTGACATTCCACGACCAGATCCAGACCGCACGCTTTGGATCAATGGTCTTTGTAGCTTGCTGCGACGTCACAAGCACGTGAAGCAGCTCCTTCAGCTTATGCTTCCAATCACCCATATCACCCGTATGTTTCGTTTCATTGCTCTCCACCACATCCTTCTCTTGTTCTCCCGTCTTCGCTCCTTCCGCGACACCTTTTTCGCGTCCGGCTTTATCAGGCGGCTTTGTCGGAGTTGGAAAAATTGGGGCCGTCATGACCGACTTTACTGACAACCGCTCCCATTTCCCGACTGCGCATCACCTTCAAAACGCGCTCTCTTTGAATCCTGGCGACCGTTTCCATCATCGCGTTGTCTGTCATCACCACGCCTATCATCACCGCTACCTTCCACAAGACACCGTACGAGGCGTTGATCTTTGTGTGTTGTCCCATGCGGTCTTCCACACTTGTTGCATATCGGCACGCCGAAGAGTTTATCATCTCGTCTATCGGGGAACGGCGGAACTGGTCCAGTCAGCAGCCTGCCATTGCAATCCTTCAAGTAATGGCCGATAACATTGCACCTTCTGCAGTAGCGTGCACCCAACATCGTTCTGCACTCATCAGCCCCCATCTTGGCCCACGCCGAGATTCGACTGTCACGATTTCTGCCACCACCGCTGTTTCTATTATCTTCATTTGCTCCACCGCGCTGTCCATCACGTCTTGCTTCTTCATTGTACCCGCTGCCAGAAGGGTTATCTTGTCGCCCTTGTGGCTGCTGGAGGTACGCGTTTCCTGCATATCCTTGGAATTGCGGCAAATACAGGAATTGCGAGACGGACGGCAATACCAGCATTGTGAACTTCGGAAGCATGCCCGCCGCACTACTCAGATAAGTATCATATGCATGCTTCGCTGAAGGCGACGGAGTCCGTCCACCCCTCTTCTGTCTTTTGCCGCCATCTTTGCGATCTCTGCTGCGACTGTAGACAAGTGTACGGACTCCTTTCTTTCGGCATGACATCTTCCTCATCCGAACTGGATGTCCAATAATCACCCATGCGAAGATCTTCATCAGAACTGCTCTCCAAATCGACGACTTTCCGACGCTTGCCTCCTTTCTTCGCATCCCTTTTGGCGTCCTTTCTCCCGGCACGTCTATCGAGATCCGAATCGGAGCTGTCTTCATTGCCGTCGATATATGTGCGGTTACGTTTCAGGCCCTTCTTTTGGAGCTGTCGCAGCGTCAGGCTCCCGCTGGCAAAGGTACGATTCAACGATTGCCAAATCGCTTGCAATTTGCTGTGCAGTGAAGTCGCACCCTTCACCGCCGTTTGCAGAATGGCCAATAGGAATTTCATACCACGGACATCGGCATGCTGTCCAATCTTGCCGACCACATCGGCCAAGATATCTGCAATCGCCGTCCCGTTGTTGAACTCCAACTTATTCGTAACCCCCTCTTCAATAACCGAAACAATGGGTCGCCGTAAGTCTACCCAACTGCCGCTTTCATACGCTTCACAATAAACCTTTTCTCGTGACTTCTCCCCCGACTCTCTCTTACGCATGCGTTTGTGGAAGCTACTCCAAGTGACAGCATCCAAATCGAGTCGCTTCAAGAACCTTAGGAACTCAGGCGGAAAGTCCCTGTTCGTCGACATCAATTTGATGGCGGCCCAGATCATTCTGTCTTGACCGGCAGTCATCGTAACGTCAAAGTTCACGGACTGGCCCAAAACCAACAGGTAATCAAGCCACTCGAAGACGTTTTCCTTTTCACCCCACGGCTTTGGCGGATTCTGTTGCATCAATTGCTGCCGCGCGAGAACTTCATTGCTGGTCAGCAACCTTTTGTTATTGGCTAACAACCTCTCGATGATATGGCCCAAACCAGGGTCCCCATTTCCACGCTGTTCTCCGCGATCAACTATTCGCCTTTGACCTTGAGGACGCGCACCACCTGCACCATCCCTTCCGTCATCACCTCCACTATCATCTCCACTACCGCCATCACCGCCACCGCGCCGACGTCTTGCACCATCGTTGTCATTTCTGCGGTAACGCCTTCCATCACTACTTCCGCTATCGTCACTGTTACCATCACCATTGCCACCGCAACGTCCCGCATTTCCACCACGATTCCTTGCCGCAACCGGCTCATTACCATCGCTACTGCCGTCATTGCGACCACGCGTGCTCTTCGCCCTGCGTGCATTGCGACTACCGTAACGTGGAAGGTAACATCCTCATCTTCATCCCCTTCACTCGGATAAACACTCCTTCTTTGAAACAATGCGGAAGTCCCAACACCGGGTCTCGAAGAACGTGCAGTTTCACCTTTCGCAACCTTCTTCGCACGCTCATATCTATCGATGCACTTTGCAATCCGCTGCATAAACGCATCATCACTGTCTGATGAGACCCGTTCAACGCGTCTCTTGCCCTTGTCACGAGTCCCGCAAACTTCCGCAACTTCACCACAAACCCCAACAGCCGCATAACCGGCATCGCCGTCACCTTCATCATTCTCATTGTTCCCGTCGTTCCCATTATCCTCCCCATTATCATCATCTCCTTCATTGTCATTGTCATCGTCATCATCATCTCTGGGATCGGTTAACGTGAGGTGGGGACAAGGAAGTTCCCTTCCGCGACGTTCTTCATTGCCATCACTGTCATTACCGCCCGCTCCGGAACCTGTCCCAAGACCAGATCCCGAGGCGTCACCTCCCGATTGCGCTTGACTACGCGTTCTGGCCACCGTACCCGTCTGCTGCGACGACGTAGTGCATACTTGCGTCTGCGTTGCCGTAACGGTTCCTGTCGCTTGATGTCCTTCAATCCTCTCATAACGCGGAATCGAAATTGGCCAATCCGCCCACCTTTCGATTCTTTCCGTGAGAGCTCTCAATCTTTCGGTGGTCGTGGGATTGTTGGACACCGGCAACTGCTGAGCGAAATTAACCGTAATCCTCTCATCTCCTTGAGTCCGAAGACCATCACCGCTGCGGACCTCCGCAATCCTCGCCTCGAAGAGCCGATTGACACGACCCCACAACTCCTTCATACGCTGCTCATCATCGACTTCAACTCCTTTCCCCTTGAACGAGAACACCAATATCAATACAATCTTCGCTGGCTGGATCAGCAGCACCCATCGCATCCTTTCGAATCGTCGGCAAGGCAAACGCAGAATGACCGGCAACAACATCGGCGTACGTCTGCCTGGGATTTCGCAACGGACTTTCAGTGCCATCGCGGCTGTTTTCAGCGTCATCTTCTTCAATACGGCGATCTTCTGCGGCGGGACTTTCCCCCTGGTCTGATAGAATGCGAGGACAGGCAACGGTTACAACGCGATCATGAAACAACATCTCCGACCGATCCTCCAACCTTTGCTTCCTTCATTATTCCTCTCTCTCCTTTCTTTTTCCTTGTCGCGACGTTAGATCCATCAGCAGACTTGCTCTGCGCTGCAATCAAGCCCGTCTCCAACCGACAGACATTGACCAGCACACCTGAAGTCGCCGTCAGATCATCGCCTCCTCCCACGTCCACTTTCTTTCTTTTCTTTCCTCCCATCCTCATACCTAGGGGGTGTCCATCCATTACGTCCACCATGACGACGTCAGAATCAGCATGTCCGGCGGCAGTTACAGCTAACGCTTCATTGCGTCGATTGACAGGGGCGGCGAGCATGATCTGTTCGGGCATTTCGTGAATTTTCGCTAAGTTCTGAATTTCGTGGTGTTCGTAGGGATCTCGAAGATTTCAAAGCGATCAACACAGACAATGCCTCGAATCCCAATGCCCTTCCATCTAAGCCTCGTCTTCTCCCTGTCTTTCGCACGCTACTAGGCCGCCGCAAGCTTCGTCGTCATGTACATCTGCATGCATCCTGCATCCGGCTGGTACATCATGTCCACGTCTTTTCTCACGCAAACCCATCGAATAACATGTCCTCCGGTACCGCTCTTGCCCCTATCCACCAGCCATGCGTCTTTCTCCAATCATCAACTGTTCCAATCCTCCTTCTCATCTCTTCTCGAACCACTACCAGAGCACGAAGTCCATTTTGATGCGATGCACGAGGCTTGATTTCGGCTTGTCTTCTCGTTTCGGGATACGCGATCTTCACACGGGCCGCTTCGACGGTAATTTTCTTGGGAAAAAGACGAAACTTTCTTTCGGCGACTTGACAGCTGTCAAAATCGTACCCTGCTTCGAAAAGGCGTGATCAAGTCGTCAGATTCGGAGATTCAAGGTCACGTTACACAAACCACGCCCAACGTCTCCCAGTCTACCACTTCAATCCCTGGCGCTCCGCATACTCCCCTTTCGAATTCGTCTCCCTGCTGGCGCTGGTGAACAGATCCGATTGTCACCCCGCTGTCAAAGGGAACCTGTGCGTGTGGGAAATAAAGCTTTGACCAGAAGCCTCCAGCGCTTCCATCCAATTGAGTCTAGATTCTTCATAGATTCGGAAGTCTCCCAAAGTGTCTCGCAGCGCCGTTGCAACAAAATCATAAGCAAAATCACGAAACAGGCGAATGGATCTAGGTAAAGGCGGCCTACTCGCCTTTAGGTTCCCCCACCCCGCTGCTACCATTGCTACGGAAGTGTGTCGTCTCGTCGTCGTGCCCCCATGATCGTTCGGGGCGGGG
>JADGJF010001260.1:0-10497 GCA_027596845.1 Quaeritorhiza haematococci
CAAAGACACGATACAAGAATTGCAAGATATCTACATGCGACAATTCCGAAATTTGTATCTTCCCATTCTCACACATCATTGCTATTGCTCTGGACGTGTCAGAACATAGCGAGTATGCGTTTCAATGGGCTGTTGCGAATGTGGTGAATCCGGAGACGGATTTGGTTGTGTTAATGAATGTAAGGCCGTTGGTTACAACGCCGGGTGTGCTGAAGCATCCGGTTATTGCTTTGGGAGGTGGGTGAGCAGTCGACAGAGCAGTCGTTTTGGAATCTGCACTTTTTTGAGATATGTTGTGCGGTTCTGTTCAGTTTAATGATTCTCACGTTGAGACTGCTTTGTTTGTTTCGGTTGGGACAGACGAACTGCAAACAATGGAGCAAGCGGTACGTATTTCCCATCTAAACCGACGCCGCTGATTGTATGCTTCCATCAACGTCAGACTTTTCACTCTCCAAACCCCCTATCTGATCACGCTTTACAATTCCAAACATTCCTCCCTCCTACTCCGAAAACACCAGAACAAAACTCACTCGCACTCGCTCCTCCGCTCCTACGCACACCGCCTCTCTACACTCCAAATCGCCTGCAAAGGCATCGCCCTCCGCGGCGACCCCCGCGACGAAATCTGCTACAAAGTCCGCAAAATCAAAGCTGACATGCTAATTATGGGATCACGAGGGTTTGGGGCATTGAAGCGGACGTTTATGGGGAGTGTGTCGGACTACTGTGTGCATCATTGCCCGTGTCCGGTGACGATTGTCAGGAAGACGTGAAAAGCAGCGAGGAAGGGGGAATTGAGGAAGCGAGGGAAGCAAAGAACGTATTTGCAATTTATATCTGTGAAAATAGTGAGGTTATGCATCGCGAGTCTGTTCATATATATGTACATAATCAATACCATCAAATGTACCTGGTGCCTATCAACGCGCACTTACATCAGGCGGTTGGCTGGGCGGTTGGTACATCCTTCCAATGAACTACGATGCCATCGTCACCACATCCCACTAAATCCACGAGACCTTCCACTCCGTGATAAGATGCTCTTTGCAATGGCGCCACACACCGAATAGCATTCCGCAATCCGCCTGAAACCTCCTGCGTGCCTGCAAGATTCAGCGACGAAGATGATGTCGATAACGTCGACGTAAACTTATCCACCACCAAGCTCAAAGGTTCCTTTGACTCCGAACCACCCAAGAACACGTTTCGATGCACAAGCACATTCCCGTCGCCCCAACACGTCGCAATCGTACCACCCCTCCCTCCCAAATCGCACATAGCGTAGCAGGTCTTCCCGGCTTCACTAAATGCTTTCCCTGTCACTGGATCCAATTTCTTCGCCCCCACGCCCGTTGAAAGCGGGGATACCGATTTCTCGACAATGGAAATGGAATTTACTGCTGTGGCAGGCGAAGAACCTTTTTTCTGGCCCTGTTTACCGCTTGCAGATGGCAAACGCATATCCACCACCTGAATCGTCCCGTCTCCGCCTCCAGTGGTGGCAAGATAGTAAGAACCTCCATCCCTTTCAGCCGCACCAGCACCGCCATCCCTGAGTTGAACGACGTCACTGATTTCACCCCCATCGCCATACCGATGCAATCCCTCCCATCGCATAACTCCCCTCCCCTTCCCCTCCGGAATCTGAAGGTCAAAAACCCTCAAAACCCCATCACTGCCACCCGCCGAAACAATCATTGGGCGGTTGGACTGCGGGATTTGCATAGGTAGGAAACGGGAGATCGGTCCTCGATGTGCGGCGATCGTGTCTTTGGGTCGGATGATGCTGCCTGTTGAGCTTACTGCAGGGGCTTGTGATATATCGTAGATGTGGAGGCAGCCTTCTCGTGTTGACGCTATCATTTCTGCGGGTGATGAAGTGGAAGAGGTCGAGGACATCGGACTTGCATCGATACCACACCATGCGAAATCAAGAATGGGGATTTTGGTGGATTTCATGTAGTTTCCTGTGTTGATTGCTGTCTCATCTTTGACTCGGCACCCGAATGTAAGTGTAGGCCGACTTCCCTGCCCATCTCGTTTCCCGACACTTCGAACGCATCTCTCTGCTGATCCGTCCGACGACTCCCAAAATCGTATCGTCCCGTCATACGAACTGGAGGCCACTATCCGCGCAGACGACCGTGAAGGATCGGACGGAGAGCCTCCTGGGCCTGGGAAATACCTGACCTTTGTCACTGAAGCCTCATGCAACCCCAAAACGGAGCAACTCTGCTGGTCCCCTTGCCGTAAAGGCCCTCCAGCACCACCCGCGCCTCTCCGCATAGAAGCGCCAGAAGAGCCCCACTCAAGAACCATACCCTCCATACCCCCCGACGCAATCCGTAGCGAAGCTCTGGCAGTAGCGGTGTGAGTATGTGAGGATGAAATGGCGCACGTGGAAACCCAGTCACGGTGTGAATTCTTCGTATACAGGGCTTGAATCTTCGGGGTTAACGTTGTTGGTGGAGATATTTTTGTTCTTTGTGGTTTGGGGCGAGTGCTGTTACCAATACCGGTTGTCGATGTCAGGGAGGATGGGTGAGAAGAGAAAGAGAACGGGACGAGGTACAGGGAATGGTCTGCCGAGCCCACCACAATGTTGTGAAGTAAAAGGTGTTTGGAGTCATTGTTGCTGTTGGTGGTGGTTGGGGGCAGGGATTGGATGTGATCTAGGGTGAGGAGGGGTCGGTCGGAGATTTTGTAGGCGGCATATGCGGGGTGGCCCTGTCGCGCGATCGCAGTTGAGGTGTGGGATTGCATTTGGAACTCCGAAAAGGGGTAGTACAAGATGATGGTGGTTGATGAGGGGGGAAAGAAAACTCTTTACCTCTGAAAGCAGGGCGTCAGCTCAGAGATGAATCGGCTGAAAGCGAT
This sequence comes from Quaeritorhiza haematococci, assembly GCA_027596845.1. NCBI lineage: Eukaryota > Fungi > Chytridiomycota > Chytridiomycetes > Quaeritorhizaceae > Quaeritorhiza > Quaeritorhiza haematococci. Next base: position 2,881 of record JADGJF010001260.1, read on the forward strand.
GGAATGACGGTCAAAGACAACAGTAATCTCACCGGACGCAAGAACGTGAGAGGCGAGAATACTTTAAAATTGCGTCTTTCAATAGTTTTTTTGCCGACGAAGCGATTTTGTTGTTTGGTTTGCGGCACATGAGACGCCTGAGTTGATGGGATCGCTCATCATCTCGTTTATTTGGCTTTCTCCGTCAATTTATAAAGATTAAGACTGCGCTTGAACACCAAAGAACATCCCAGACAATCAACAAACCATGTAATATAATTTCTTAACTTAGAGAATTTGAACTCACTCAGACTGACGCCGAATCAAAGATTTCGACATGCTTTCAGGCAGCGCTTCCATCGTTTCTTCACCAGCATCCACGGTCGTCTGGAGCGGTCCTTCTCGCTTCTCGCTTCTTGGAACGTTTTTGGAAGATCTCGTGCGTGGTGCGACCTTCTTTATCTGTGCAACTCAAAACGCCACACCATCGGACTTTGAAATTCCCCTCAAAAAACCCCCCCCCACCGGTCAAAAAGGGCGATCAGATCCCTATCAATCGGTTGGTCCTTTTCGCACTGACGTTCCTTCCGCCACATCAATTGGTTGGAACTTGAGCCACACCCTCACGACCCCCCCGCTCCTTTTTTTCATCCCCGCAATCGGAATCCAGAAAAATAAATACTTCCCCCCTCCACTGCATCCCCTCTCTTTCCTGACTTTTGGTTTCTGTGCACGAATCTCCGCTGGTTCACTTCGAGAAAATAGACCTAGAAAAAAAGAGAGATATACCCGCAAAACGCTATAGATACCCCAACTCGATACCAAATAGTTCAAAGATGTACGCACCAACTGTGAAGCTCACTTCGGCCGCGGCTGCTTGCTTGTTTTTCGCTCAGACAGGTACGGTTTTTGTTGAGTTCTGTGTGTTTTGAGTTGGTGGAGCCCATTCATCTTCCGACATTCTTCTGAATTGCGACTTGTGTGCGATCTCAGCTTTGAGTTCGGTCGGAGTTTTCTATGAACTAACAGATCTGTCTCTGTTGCTTCTTTTGTTTTCTTCCCATTCACACTGCTTCTCTTCCGCACCTGGACAACTTTCTGTGTGTACCTCCGCCATCGCACTCACTCACGCCTGCTCATGCTCATGCGCACACCATCACAAACACATAACAACTAAACACCAGCATGGTCCTTCAACCTCGGTCTCGGTGCGCAACCTGCTCAACCGACCCTCACGACCGGACAGCACTTCGAGATGAACGTCACCTACGCCTTGTCCGACTACAAACCAACCGATGACCGGATCGCGATCGTTGATGTCGCCATCACTTGCCCCGAAACACTCGTTCCCGTCGACATGACTCCCCTCGGTCAAGGAGAAGTCCTCGAACTCGCCGACGAGTCCTCCTTCTTCGTTTTCGAGATCCTCCCCGTGACGTCTTGGAACATGGTTGCCAAAAAGGATATTCGTGACACCCTCCCGGCGCAGTGCACTGTCCACTTTGAAGTCAGCCACTTGAGCTCAGACGCGAAGACACCCGTCACGGAGAAGCTGGAAGTGCCGCTCTCGATTGTTGCCGGGGACACTGCACCGAAGGAGGCCCTTACGCACTCGTTGGCGGTTGGAGAACAGGCGGATATTGCCACCTTGAACTTGGATTTGGATGATTCGCCCGTTGGTGCCAGTACTCAATCGTCGTCGACCGGGACTGAGGCGAAACCGAGCGGCGCGGCAAACAACAGAGCTTGGATTAAATGGATCGGCGCTTCGGCTTTGGTTGCTGGCGTGATGCTCTTGCTCTAATTGTGTCCCTCTGTTCTCCTGTTCACACGACTTTCGCTTCTTTTTTGACTTGCTTAATGGGTTCGTGTTTCTTTCTTGGACATAACTGAAGTTGTAATTTTTGCATTTACGGAAATGTTTGGCAGCGAGGCTTCTCCTTTGACTGCTAACTCTTTATATATACTAGTACGCTTCATATTCTTGAGGTATACCTCCTTTCTGTGAAGAGACTTATGGTTTTTCTCGGAGGAGGAAGGATGCCACATACCCGCCTGTGTACTTGCATTGAAGCTTTTCTTCCTATCGTAATGAAATACAAAAGATAGTGTTTAATATCCATCAAGATGTCGCTGTCGCTGTCGAAGCCGAATGGCACAAGAGAGCTCGTCATGAATCGAGTCTGTGTGTGTGTACTTGCAAGTTGGGGGCGAACCGCGAACAATATCGGCTTTTCATAAACAAAGGGCCGGCACCAATGGGTAAAGTTGGTAACTTGATCTACAAAAGAGGTTGAGTTTCGAACTCCGACAAATACTTGGTTGTGCCCAGTTTCTTGACACCTCATCTCCTTCTGTTCATTCCCACGCCGTTTGGTCCCGTTCCCACAGCGTTTGGTTGGTAAGCACGACGTCTTTCACTTTCATGCTAACAAAGCAATCGCCAGACCATAGCACGAGCTGACTGGAAACGTTTGCGACTCAGGGCGACGAAATGGCCAACTACCCCTCCTTCCATGCAGAATTGATAGCATTTCGGATAGGCAACCCACTACCGCCAAATGCGAGAGGGCGAATTCAGGACGATAGCACGCTGCTTTTCGTGAAGGAAGGGCTTTTTGAGGGAAAAGAGTGGGGGCAGCTTCAGAAGTCATTCAAGTTCTACGGACGTCAGGGAAAATTTATTTTTGCAAAACCGGGAGCAGAACCCGAAGTCCCTGTCGAGCACGAGGCGATCAAAGATATACTCACTTCCGAAACGTTTACTACGCTTCTCGAGAGACATGGGCTTGGTGCCAAATGGATTGCCGCTGAATTGTTTGGGCAGGACTACTCGTTGAAGAAGAGTGTGCACCCGCGAAAGGCCATTGACGTGACTCACATTGAACTCCTGATCACTTGCTGGATTTGCTGAAAAATCCGTGGGAGATCTGCCAAAACATCGATGCTTTCTCCAAACGGCTCTGAGGAGGATTTTATCGCTCTCTCCATGCGTGATTTGGCTGATGAATACGAGGATGAAAACCTGCTACGCTCAACCTCGTCGTTATCAACACGATTGGGATCAACGCCCCTCACGGAAGGAAGAAAACACCTGCCAACATATTCGTTTCGAGATCGCATCCTGCAATCCATCCAACAAAACCAAGTTACCGTGATCAGCGGCGCTACGGGTTGCGGTAAAAGTACACAAATTCCGCAGTACATTCTCGAAACCCCACCGTCCTATTTTGAGATCGATCGACCCGTCGACATCGTCGTCACGCAACCCCGCCGTATCAGCGCAACCTCATTAGCACAACGTGTGGCAGAAGAACGCGGGGAAATGGTTGGCGATATCGTGCGATACCAAATTCAGCTGGAGCGGTGCCGATCGTGCCGAACACGTCTCACTTTCATGACGGTTGGCATCCTGCTACCGACAGTTAGTGTTTGACTCCCAGCTGTCGAGGGTTACCCATGTAATCTTGGATGAAGTTCACGAAAGAGATATCTTCACCGATTTCGCCATGGTTGTCCTTCGGGATTTATGTGAACGGAGACCTGATTTGAGAATCATTATCATGAGCGCGACCATGGATGCTCAGAAGTTTGCCCGCTTCTTTGGGGGCGATGTCCCGATTATCGATGTGCCTGGATTTACCTATCCGGTTGACGAGGTACAGTTTCGCCGTTGAATTTCCTTTAGGAGATGCGCCAACGAAATCATAGCATTCATATCAATTTTTGATTTGTCTCTGTGCTCAGTATTGGCTTGAAGATATTCTCGAAGCGACGAGGTTCCAGATATCGGCGGATATGCTCTTCAAGTCTCATCTAAACGTTCCTTATTCAAATCAAAGGAACTTCAACGATTCATACCAGGAGCAAAAAGTGTATGAGTATCTCCGACAAACACATTCACCCGACCGCTTAGCAAGATACTCGCCCAACACCATCACGAGTTTCGCAAAATGGTGGAAACGATACGACCCCGAAACACAAGCGGACACGGAGAAAGTCGTCGCTATGGAGCGGTGGGAAAGCCAGCTTGTTGTGTGTTTGCTCGAATATCTCTGGAACCGTCTAGTGCACGGCCGGAACAATCACCACATTGGAGATCGTGGGGATGTCCAGCTTGGTGCCGTCCTTGTGTTCTTGCCTGGGTGGTCAGACATCACGAATGTGAAGCGGAGTCTTGAGAAGCACCCGATTTTGGGCCGACCGGACGTTCCGTTGATCCTGCCGTTGCACTCTTCTATCAACTCGACGCAGCAGAATAGGATATTCCAGAGGCCGCCACCGGGGGTCTGGAAGATAATTTTATCGACTAGCATTGCTGAGACGAGTATCACGAGCGACTTTCCCTCATGATTGAGGCCTTCAAAACTTCTTGGCGTGGTTTGCATCACGACGCGCTTTTCTTGCCCGATCTACAGATATATTTACCTGCTTTCGTGTTAAACTTGCAGATGATGTGTTCTATGTGGTAAACTACGGCAAACACAAAGAAAATGTGAGTACTCTTGCCCAACCAAATCCCGACCATCAATCCAACTTTGACTGTCCTTGATGAACACCGCACCACATCTGCTTGTGAAGGATGCGCTATATTGTCCTGCTCTTCTCTTCGTATTTCTGATAAGACCGGAAACTGAGCAGTCCCATATTATTGTTATCCGCATGTCATTCATGAAAGCACTTCGACCCAGTCTCCAACGCCTCATCATTGGATCTGAACTGGATATCGCAAGCAAACGCAAGTCAACGCAAGGGGCGTGCTGGTAAGCTTCATACTATTGCCATCCACCAAAGAATATCAATCCATCGTTGAAGTTCAACATCTATGACGCCAAGGACAGATTAGTTTTCTCACTCCATCTTGTGCAATGGTCGAGTACGGCCAGGACAGTGTTTCCATCTCTATCCCAAACACATCCAAGATCACCATTTCCTTGCCTACCAGCTCCCAGAAATTCTTCGCGTCCCGCTCGAAGAAGTATGCCTTCAAATCAAGGCCATCTTCACTGACGCACACGGCAGCAGCCTGGCCAAAGGAAACCGAGTTGTTACGAATGTTGCACCTTTTTTGGCGAAATGTCTTGACTCACCGTCGCAGTTTGCGGTGGAAACGGCGAGGGTTTTGTTGAAGGATATGGGGGCTTTTGAGCTGAGGGTTGAAGATGATGGGGGTAATGGCGGTGCGGCTGTGAGGTCGGGATTGAAATATCCTATGACTAGGTCTATGTCATCAGGGCCGGCGTCTTCGACTTCGTTGCTGCCGAGAGATGAGACGGCAGGGGAGGAGTCGGAGAAATTGACGGAACTGGGGCGCGCTCTTGCCGATTTGCCTGTCGGTCCAAGGATAGGAAAAGTTTTGTTGTAAGTCTTGCGACGGCCCCGAGGAGCTCCCATATTGTTTGATCATTGATTTTCCCTTTAATTTTTGGCACGCTTTGCTCATTATAAATCCCTCTCCACTTTCTCTCATCTGGCGTAGGTACGGCCTCTTTTTCCGTTGTTTAGACCCGATTCTGTCAATCACCGCGGCACTTGCTTACGGTCGCGACATTTTCGTCCTGCCTTTCACGAAAGAGGATCGTGGAGCTGCTGATGCCGCCCGGATGCGCATAGCCAGAGTTGTCGAGCGCGATTACTATCATTCGATTCCTGGCGGAGGTCCATCCCCGGAAAACCTGTTCTGGGAATTCCAGCACAACAGCAAGATCGGGAAACCTAAAGATGCGTCGTCAAACAAGGGATCGATCTCGGATCACCTCGTTATCTTAAAGGTTTACAACACGTGGGCTGGATTTTTCGACCAACCCCATGAAGAGGGTACTTACGCTTTTGTACAAGTGCAGCAGGAACGATGGTGCGAAGAGAATTTCGTAAATTCGCAGGTTCTTCGCCATGTGTCGAAGCTCCGACTCGATTTGCGCCGTCATTTGAGAGAGTCAGGGATGATGACCGAACCAGCCGGGGACGCAGGGATGATGACAGGCCTGTCGAGCGACGGCGGTGTGTCTACGGAATAATACAATCAGAATGCTGGGGATTTGGCGCTTGTGGTCGCGGTCCTAGCGGGTGGCTTCTACCCGTTCGTGGCGCGGGTAACGTACCAGGAACAGATTCAGAAAGCTACTATCACGCAAAAACTACAACGCAAGATCGAGAAAAAAGAAAGGGTCGGTGGTGTCCATGGGAATGTTGATGTGGAGGATCAGGGAGTGTCTGGATTGGTCGGGATTGTCGGGCCCTTTTGCGCTGGCCCGAAAAGAAAGCGGGTCCAGGAAGCTGACGATGTAGAGGGACGCTATGCTAAGATCAGCTTGACTGAGGACGAGGAAACTGATGCCGAAGATTTTCACGCTCCAGCCTTGACTTCTCTGGAAACACCGACATGTAACCCAGGCGACCAACAACAACTGATCGAGCAATCGCAGCAAACGTACACCAGGTCAGGGTTCAAATGCTACGTCCCCACCACCTCCATTTCCGTCTGCTCGCACAAATCCAGTGTTCTTGTCATCCACCGACCTCTCGATAGGTGGATTGCATACTTTGATCTCGCGAGGGATGGAGGGAAAACAGAACATCAGATGATGCATGAGCGGGAGCAACGTGAGAAGTAGCGGGCGGCAGGACAAGATTTGTATGCGATGGAGTTTCGTAGTGGAATGGAAGAAGGTGAACGGGAATTCGCGGGCCGTGAAAGCGCAAGTCGGACTGCAGATGCAGTGATGGGACCAGGGATGACGCCACTCACAAAGTTTTCGACGTCGATGGGAGGACAAATTAGCGATGGTGCGAGTTCGTCGAGCGGCGTCCCCTATTCGACATCAACACCCTCAAGCCCGCGACACCATAATGATCCGTTCAGGCAGTTGGGTTGGTGACCGGCCTGTACTTCTTTTATCGGGGAAGTTTGAGGAAACAGACGCTAGAGGCTGTTAGACAGGCGGATCGCGAACTGGCACAAAAAGCAGCAAAAGCGGAAATCGTCACAACGTAGTGGTCGAGAAATCAAGCGTAGCCATGGGGCCGAGTTGGAGTTGGAGTTGGGGCCTTTCATGGTGTATCGCCTGTATATGTCTGAAGCGGAGGGTGTGCTGATGTTCCGGAGGTCATTTGATGCGTGGCTCCGTATGTGTCGTGATGGGAAAGAAAAGTATGCCAAGCGCGCAGTAAACAACAACGGCGGAAGCGTGGTGATGGATTTGGGGATGTCGATCGGACAAGCTCGTGAAGCCATCACACAGGCACTGCGAAAGGTCTTGGAAGCGGAGATGAACGCGGATATCTCGCTGTGGAGGAGAGCACCTATTCACAAGCCAAAGCACATAGAGAGTCCGACAGAATGATGATGACACCGTTTCTTTCAATGAGCAAAATGTCAAGTGTGGGTGCACACCAAGCAGTCATCGATACACTGGAGCAACACTGAGCGTATGGCCAGTCGGAGTCATCGGTGTTTTGAGCAAGGTGGTGGGGATATGAGGTTGATTGATTGCTATGTTTCCGTTCTTTTGATTGAAAGCATCACTTGCACGTTGTCTATTGAAGCACAAACCGTAGAAAATCAAAGGAATACACCGCTTTGCAGGAGATGTATCATAGAATATTCACACTCGTGTCGACTTTAAAACAATATTCTTT
>JADGJF010001261.1:0-10492 GCA_027596845.1 Quaeritorhiza haematococci
GGTTGGGGGTTGGGGGGATGTTGACTTTTATTTATCTAATCGTCACGAGATTGCAACGCTGTTAGTGATAGTCTTTTTAGGGCAAGTGCATGTGTAGTTCAGTACTTCTTTTTACATCTGGCATGCTGTGCCATTAAATTGGGGTAGAGGGGGTGGATGGACAAAGGGAAGTTTTGGAGAAAATTTCGGTTTGATGAGGTTTCTTGGTTAGGCACCCTTGATAAAAAAGTTTGTGGAAGTTGTGAGCTGTGAATGCCTATTGCCATATGTAATTTGAATTAGCAAGGAAATGAGTTCGTTCAGCTTGACTTACTTGAATTGAACCTCACACTCCAGCACCTGTACTACCCTGTGTTCTAATCGTGTACTGGTGTTTGTCTTTATTTTTGTCCAGTTGGTGCGGGGGAATTCAAAAACATGCTTGTCGTAGTCGGCCGCAGATCCACGTTCTCTGCGATCACCACAACATTACTACTCCAAGTGTCGGTCAGATATTCCAATGCGCATTGCAACTGCACGGCTTCAAGAGCATCACATCGTTTTTATGTGACACGCGGTCTTTCGAGTCGTTCGAGTATTTCGAGTGGGGTTTCATGTGCGAACGTGCGAGGACAGAGCAGGCTGAATCGGGCACGACCCCAGCATGAAGGGCTCTTTTCGTCGTATTTTCTGGCGTGGTTGTCGTCACTGCCCATGCGAAGGTTTTATTCGTCCCAGAAGGAGGTGAGGCGGAGGCGGGATCCGTTTGAAGGGATGAACGGTGAAAAGAACGGTTTTGGGAAGAAACAATCGACGAATATAGCATTTAAGAACGTATTTTGTGAGGAACTGCTAACATCTCTCGTGCATACACCTGCTGCTGGAACGGTTGCAGAAGAACACATCAACCATAGATATGTCGAATTATCCCCCTGAACGCGTTCGAAATTTTTCAATTATTGCGCATATCGGTGAGTGTCAACATCAGCGGAGATGTCTGAGGGAATAGTATACACGATTGGGGATATGCACACACAGCGGCAAGTGGGCTTTGTATTAAGCCTAATTTTAACGTTCAAAAAGTAGCAGTTGCTCATTCAAGACGTTTGTTTGAATAAACTTTCCGATATGACTATATACAATCAGATCACGGAAAAAGTACGCTGGCGGACCGGCTCCTGGAAATGACAGGTATGACATCAAAGACGAAAACAAGGCACTATACTAGCGAGCCCACGGAATCCTTGCGATGGAAACGCTTTCCCACGGATTTGAGTCGGGAATTCGTGGATGTCCCCTTATTGACTTGTTTCTGTTTGTGGATTCCAGGCACCATCAAGAAAGACAAACAAAACAAGCAAGTCTTGGACAAGTTGAAAGTGGAGAGAGAGAGAGGAATCACTGTGAAAGCGCAGGTAAAACTCACAAAAATCTTTTCATCCCACGTCTTTATCATGTGAATGATTCTAAATGTCATTCGTTCTTGAATTATACCCAATAATCCAGTCCGCATCCATGCTTTACACACACAATGGCGAGGAGTACCTGTTGAATCTGATCGACACCCCAGGCCATGTTGATTTTAGTTACGAGGTTTCCCGGTCGTTGGCTGCATGTCAAGGGTGAGGATCAGTTGCTCCGAATGAACTTACGGTGGTTAAATTGAGGGTTGCTGTCATCTCATGCAAGGGCATTGTTTCTGTTGCTTTCTCAGTACCCTGCTACTAGTAGATGCCTGTCAGGGTATTCAAGCGCAAACCGTCGCAAATTTTTATCTGGCTTATGCCGAAGGTCTTGAGATTGTCCCGGTCATCAACAAGGTAAGCACCTCAATACAAACTTACCCGTCCATCCCCTCCCCAATTTCTAATAGTTCGTCGCAACAAAGATCGACCTCCCAGCTGCAGATCCCGATAAGGTTGCCCGCCAGTTACAGACAGCATTCGAAATAGACTCCATAAGCGATTCGGCATCATCGGCATCAATCATTCAAATCTCCGCCAAAACAGGTGTTAATACCGCGGCGATCTTACCATCCATAATTGAGAGGATACCCCCACCTACTGCCGATCTTACAGCACCGTTCCGTGCTTTACTGTTTGATAGTTGGTACGATCAATACCGGGGGGTCATCTGTTTGGTTGCCGTTGGGGATGGAAAGATTGTAAAAGGTGAGTTGATTTTGTGCTCTGCGTAGTGAACGCGAAGGAAGATTTCAATACGTTGTACGTTGTCTTCAAGTTTCATACCACGGGCGAACTGTTTTACCCACTCTCCTGATCCCACATTTTTCCGTATATAGGTGACTGGATCATGTCCACACACACGAAAAACTCGTACGAAATATCCGAGCTCGGTATCATGTACCCAGAACCAACCCCAACAGCGTCCCTACAAGCAGGTCAGGTCGGGTACCTCATTCTCGGCATGAAATCCGTTCGAGATGCCCACATCGGCGACACATTCTGCCACTTCCAATCCGTCAACAACACCAAAGGCGGCACCAGCAATACTACCACACTCCCGCAAATCAAAGTCTATCCCGGTTTCCAACCGGCCAAGAGTATGGTTTTCTCTGGACTCTACCCAATCGATGCCTCGGACTACACAAAACTCCAAGAAGCCCTCGAAAGATTAACGCTCAATGACGCGAGTGTAACTGTTGAGCGGGAATCGAGTGTTGCGTTGGGGCAGGGGTTCCGGTTGGGATTTTTGGGAACGTTACATATGGATGTGTTCAGACAGAGGTTGGAGGAGGAGTATGAGGCTACGGTCATCAATACGGCGCCGACTGTGCCATACCAGATTCGGTATCACGCCCAACTACAAACTGGGGTCGCTGGTGCAAACAAGAAGAAGACAAGCGGTGGGGAGTTGACGAAGATGACGGTATTCGCTGATCCTGTTACGGGAAAGAAGATCAAGACCATCCGAAACCCGGCGGATTTCCCGGACCTGGATGAGATGTCGAAGATTGATGCGTTCTTAGAACCGATTGTGTTAGGGACTATGATCTTTCCTAAGGAATATCTCGGGTCTATGATGGAATTGTGCGGGGTAAATATGAAGGACTTGAGATTCCTTTTGCCTGCTGTGCTGAAAACGGCTTCTAACGCATCACTTCCTGTTTTCGTAGGATCGAAGAGGCGAGCTTCAAGAATATATTTTTCTGGATGAGACAAGGTGAAGCATCCCACAATGGCTGACTTTGATTCGGCCATCATGCAACCGGAACAAGCGTTCTCACATTCTATTTTTCATTCTTCTATCGATAAAATTTCTGTTCTTTTCCCACGACAGGGTTATGCTGAAGTACAAAATGCCCTTGGCCGAGATTTTGATAGATTTCCACGATCATCTAAAATCGCGAACGTCGGGATATGCAAGGTAAGTAAACAAAGTCAGTCAAAACGAGCTTTGGCAAATGGCTATTTCTGACTCATTTCCAATTTGCATTGATGATTTCAGTTTCGACTATGAGGAAGTCGGATATCAGGAAGCCGATTTGGTGAAGGTATATTCAGTCAAGGATGGAAACCTTCGCACATATCACTCGCGTTCCAGTCTTTAGGAAGGCAATGATTTCCAATATTTCCTCAAAAGTATACCGAACTGACTCGCCTTCTATCAATGCGTGTACATCATATTCACCCGGATATGAAACGAACAGATCAATTTCCTTCTCAACGGGAAACCTATCGACGCCCTAGCGACTATCGTTCACAAATCTCGTGGGGATCAGACGGCCAAAGACGGTGTGAAGAAACTCAAGAGCGTGATGTCGAGGTGCGTATGGCAATGGCGTCATTGAAGATGACGGATGCGTTCGTTGCAAGGAGAATGAATGCGAAATGAAACGGTGGCGATGGACGAATGTTAGAATGGGGCCAGCAATGAGGCGTTTAAGATTCACCCTAGAGAGTATTGGGATTTGAATAGTCGGCAAACGCATGTCCAACTGACTTTCCGTTCGCTTTCTCTATCATCGATAAAATAGGGAACTGTTCGATATCGTCATCCAAGCCTCGATAGGAAACCGTGTCGTGGCAAGAGAAAAGTAGAGTGATCCACCGTTTTTCATCGTTTAGATTTAGATATTTTCAAATCCTGCCCGTAACTGACATGCGCATAATTCATTTTTTTGTTTTCAGCATCCGGGCATTACGCAAAGATGTCACTGCTAAATGCGTAAGTAGTTTCCTTTTGTCATCGTGAGAACTGATATTGAGTACACGGACGGAGTTCTAGCTTCAACTTCAAACACATATCGCTCATCATACCCACGTTCTCTCTTCGTGTCCATAAAAATCATGGAATGCAATAGTACGGAGGCGATATCACCCGCAAAATGAAACTTCTCGAAAAACAAAAGCAAGGCAAAAAGAAACTCAAGAAGATGGTGGGGGGTATCAGTTTACCGCAAGAGGCGTTCTTGAGTTTGATGGGTGGATCCGGGAATGCGTCGAGTGCGAGTGCGAACAATATTGACGCCACAAAAAATCGACGAGCTGCGAGATGAGGGGTTATATGGACTTCATACGAGTAGGTGGTGCTCGAGTTGAAGAGTTGAGGAGGGAGCGACAATGCAAGATGGACGGAGTAAATTGTAACTTGATCGGCGGATTTCGTGCTCGGTGCCGGATGTGAATAGAAGCGTGGTGATAAGAGGTGAGGGGCTGCGATTTGCTCGCCGTCCTCATATCCAGGTGTCTTTCACTTTGGGATCTAACTTTATAGAGCTCTATTTATTTGGATAAAGATAACAATGTACATCACTATGTTTAAATATACACAGGCAGGATTCCACTATTTCGGGGCCAACCCCGTTCCTTTTTCACTCTTTCCACTCATGCTTTCGTTTTCTTTTACCACATCCTAGTCTTTTCTTTCACCACCTCGGACTCCGAACTGACCCCTCCGCAAGACTGGACCTCACACTCTCAAAACCGATCGAATCCATTGATTGTCGGCTCTGCACCTCTGAGTCGCCTTCCTCAGAGAACGTATCCTCACTGAACTCCGAAAACCGCGGTCTCACCAGTGCCTTATTCTGCCACGTCGGAGACGTCCTCCCTTTAACTGCCCCGACCTGTGTATGTTCAACTTGTTCATCTTCGCCCTCCACCTCGCCATCGAAATTAACCACATTCCTGGCACCATGCCCAAATGTACCCATCCTCGCCTCATCGAACTCGAAATTCGTTTCACTTTGCGTCGACCCACGTCTTACGGCGTCGTAAGAGTAAGAACTTTGCGGGGAGACGGGATCGTGATACGTTGATGTGGAGTGCTGAGATTGGGGGTCGTGGTACGCAGATATGGATGCTGAGAGGGGTTCATCGTCATCTTGATCCTCAGGCTGGTCCTCGTCATCTGTGCTGCTTGTGCTCGCGGACGTGCTAGTGTGGGAGAGACTGCTCTGGAAAGACCAACGGGTGGTTCCACCAACAGCGGTAGTGGCGGCGGGGATGCCATACGTATGAGATGGCGCAGAATCTTCGGTTACTGACGATCCGGAAGCTCCGATATTCGAGCCGGCTACTGCTTGCATGTTGAGGTTGCGGATAAGAGTGTTGAAAAGGATGCTGTGTGACTGGGATTGCTGCTCACTTGCTGAGCTGCCTTCGCTGTTATGGGTGTCGCCCCCTGCGACGTCCTTGGGGAGTTGGTCGAAATGTGTCAGGAAGGGGCTGCTGGGCGGTGATGGGACGGAGGAGGTGCTGATCATCGACGACGTCCACGACGATGAGGAAGAAGTTAGGAACGCGGAGGATCTGTGGAAGGATTGTCGAGCCATTTGCATTATGGCTTCTTCGTCTGGGTAGTGGTGGGTGGAGTCGGCAGCATGGGCGCGGGACAAACTGCCTGGCAACTGGTGGTGGTTGAGCTGATGGTGGGAAGTCGTGGTCGGGCTGAAATCATTTCTCCAATGATGCTCATTAGCTGCGGAGTACGTAGGTGGCTCTGCTGCTGGTGGTGGAGGGGTCACTGGGTTTTCGACGGCATCGTGGGGAATGAACAGGTGATGAGATGAAGGGGGTGGAATGCTACTGTTACTGTGCGCAGCCGCATTGTACGGCACATTGTTGTCTTCAACAGGACTTCGACTCATACCCGCCCCTTCAACTCCTTGCCTGTCCCGGTCACCCTCCTCCCTACTGCTGCCCGGCCCCGCAAGAAGCCGTCCCAACGTCCCCGTCCCCGCCGTGAGAAGCCCAAAATCAAACTTCTCCCAAACCGCTGACGCACGAGACCGCTTGCTAGCATCTGATCGTTGAGTCCTAAACACCGACGAAGATCGCCGTTTGTTGCTGCGGGATGAAGCAGAGTGAACCGATTTCGCCGTTTGGAAGGTTTTCCATGTGCTACCTCCATTGGATACCCATGTTCCTTTCGATGAAGCACTTGAATCGTCGTCCTCGTCGTCGCTCCGGGCTGCTTTTCCGTTTTTCCGGCGTCGACAACAAAAGAACCAAATAGCAGACGCCAACAACAGGATGGCGAGGATAGGGAGGATTATGGCCACCAAGCGGAACGAAGATGATGGCACGCCATCTGCCGATGCCTCGACGCTGTTCGTGGGGTTTGGGGACACAGATGCTGTGATGGAGGCGAGATTGGATGTGCGGATGGTGGACGCCCTGTTTATGCCACTGGTTTGGGTGGGGTTGACGGTGTTGGTAGCATTGCGGTTTGATGTGGAAGTACCATTCCCAGTGGAACGCGTGACCCCGGGTGTTGATCCACTCCGTGCCGGTATGGGCGATGGACGACCTCCTGAACTGACGCCTCCAGCGTCACCGCCCGGTGGTGGAGGTTGTTCTTGGTTAGGTTGTTCGGAGCCATTCACATCATTGTCAGGCCCGGGGTTCTGTGGTTGAGAGCCGCCACCACCACCGTTGTTGAAATTTGACGGGACAGGCCGGGGTGGAGCAGTGGTTTGCATGATATGGTGGACGCCATTGGTTGAGGGGGGCGGGGAAGGTGAGGGAGGTGGTGGAGGTGGCGGAGGTGGTAGAGGAGACGGAGACGGATCAGAGGTTGGCTGGGATGCATCCACACTGTTCGTTTCACTTGCACTCGACTGCAGGACGACGGCATCGGTTGCAGGGGGGATGTCTGATGAGGGGGATTCCGAAATCGACCGTCTAACACGTCTAACACGCATCTTTGGGAATCTGTGAGCGCTCTATTCAATTCTAAGTCGCGCGTCTTAATACCACGAGGTGATGGTCGTCGCGGCAAGTTACCTGACAGCAAGATCAAAGGGGGGGCATCTATGAGTTGTCTTGAACTCTCTGGGCGGAGTGCATGGGCTTTTTCTTCCCCATGTTTTCCTTACGGTTTTGCCGCGCACTTTCCGCGGTTGATCATCGCCACTTGTGCGCACGGCGCGGTGAGCATACGATTTCGCCCACAGCGCAGACAGCGGTCTACACTTGTCACTATCTAAGATTCCCAGCGAAGCGACCGGGATTTTCGGTAAGGTTTCCTGGGCGTTGTCGATACCTTCAGATGTGCCCGGCAGATCCATGGCGTCCGTACGAACGTAAAAAAAACATGATTGGTGCTGCCCCAGTAGGGTTGTTCAAGGTGGGGTCTGTTTAAGACTGGCGAGCTATTTTTATCCCTATTTTTCGCCCTTGCTCAGCCCCCGGCCACATCCCGATATTACAAAAATCCATAACCCAAAAACATGACAAAGAACTATTTACTGTAAATTATATTCCGCGTGCTGGCGCTTACGTAAAAATCCCGATTACATGGCGATTTTCAGGAAAACCACCTTCAGGGACTTGGCTGACTCAGCTGCCTGGCAAACTTCGACTTGTCCAAGCCCCCAGCCAAAAGTCCGCTTGTGTCACATGGAAAGTCAATGTCTCCAACAGCTGCCACTCAACAGCAACTCCCCGAAAACTGGTCAGGACGCGGCCAGGTTCGAACCTGATGAGTGTTCAGTTCCAACACAGGTTCCAACAGGCCGAAACATAGATTGAACCTGGACAGATTGCGAACTGCACTGAATTTCTACATAAGCGCGCCACAGCAAAAATGCCTCAAAATACGAAGGGGACTTGACGGAGACATTAGTGTACACTTCCATTTCCCACTTTGCCCGGACGTACCCCCGGCATTCTAAGAGTATAAAAACGTTTACAGAGTATCAACCAAGTCAGCAACTCACCCCAAACAGCCAGTTAAACAGCAAGCATACGACAAGACTTCAAAGCTTCCTTCAAACAAAAGTTAACCAAACCGTTCCCAACCTCAAACATCAAAATGAAATCCGCCATCGTCGCCGTCTTCGGAGTCGCCATCGCTTTCGCCGGCGCTGTCACCGCCCTCCCGCAAACCCAGGCCGCAGAAGGCATCGATATCACCCGCATCGTCAATGCCTTCGAGGCCTCTACCACCCCCTGCGCTGCCCAATGCAAGGCTGTAACCGACAAGTTCTCCACCGCCCTCGCGCCTCTCCCTGCTGGCGACGCGACCCCCGCTCAGATTTCGGGTGTCTACGCCCAACTCTGCCCGGCTATTACCAGCGGAACTGACTGTGTCTCTTGCATCAACAGTCAGGGCCCTGTCACCAGTGCGGCATGGACAGACATCGTCGGTGGTTGCCAGGCGAAGGATGACGGGAAGGTCACCGGCGCATTCAACAAGTTGTCTGACGCCGTCACTGCCAACGGTGGTGCGCTTCCTGGCCAGTCTCTCTAAGCGTGCTCTCTCTTACATAGTCTTGTGAATAAGTTAGTTCTGTACTATAGGAAGATACCCACTAATTGTAATTTGACCAATCCAAATCTATCAGCTGTAAATATACGACCCCCCAATCTTACCGTAATCTGTTCACGCATCATCTATTTCTCATGTCCAAGATTGACAGAACGTTCACCCCGGAGCCTCAAGAGGCGACGACGTATTGTTCACACAATCGAAGTTCGAACTCAAGTTTGTGCCACGTGGAAAATGTCAACCAATCCAGACCCCAACAACGAGTGACAACAACGACACGTTAGAACTGCGTTAGAACGGGTTTCCTTGCCCAGCCCCCGGTCGTTACGCGGAAGTTCTGTCCAAAGATAAACTGGTCAAACCCTAGGGAACTGCGCCCAACTCCATTGAACTCGCTGTTTCTTAGCTGAGGATTTTTTGGCTGGAACAGGAAAAATTCCTGTCTGTTTTTGGCCAACTTCCGGGGGCTATTCTTTGCCGCACTATCCAACCTTCAGCAGTATAGGGTTCAGTACACTTCTATAACACCTAGAGTGTGTGGTACTTGGTTGACTCTTTTATCTTTGTTACTGTAGTTGGGGGTGGGTGAGTTGGTCGTTGCCAATAGTGGCTTCCTGTAACTTGGTTGTGTTGGGTAACGGTGGGTGGGCGAGAATCTTGTGTGGTGCCTGTGGGGCTTGGGTGACTTGGGTACGGTGGGTGACTTGGTTGGGTGTGGGTGCCGTTGGGAACTTGTTCGTTGTTGGCGTTGGTCGTTGGCGTTGGGGACTTGGTTGGGTGTGGGTGACGTTGGGGACTTGGTTGTCGTGGTTCAGTATTAGTGAGGATTTTATTTTTGTTCGGCCTTGGCCTTGGGTGCGTTTGACTTTGGGTGTCTTTGGGCGTTTGAGGAGATCCGATCCTGTTCGGAATGCGTTGGAAATGGTGCGCTGGCAGGATCGTGGGATCGTGTTGTGTCTGGATTCGGTGGTTTGGCGTTTGTGTGTGGTGTGTGGTGTGTGTTTGTGGGTATGTTTGTGTTTGGGGAGATCCGATCCTATTGCATCATGATCGTGATGGTGCTTTCTGAAAACGGTGACGAAGCATATTCATTGATGAATTCGAGCAATAGTTCAAAACATGCGGGAAATGTTATTCCTGCATTCAAACGTTTACTAGGTGTTACCTATGACAATTATCATAAGAACGCAGAATTATCTAATTATTATACTCGGAACGGGATTTCTGTGGAAAGTGGAGAAAATAACATGTGTCATAATATTATTCGTCTCAATCTTCCTCGCACTTCAACTACTGAACACCTCACACATCAACCTACAAGATCTTGTCCAGCTACAACTCTTCATCCCCGTCAGCGACAACAACTCTAACATCAGCTGCAACCATCCAGTCACGCCCTCATCCCAGCTATCACTCAACATCTCTGGATCTCTCCGCACAAGCTGTGTCGTCTCCTCTTGAACCCGCCATCCCTGAGCCCTCTTTCCACGGGAGGGAAGTATGTTAAGCCAAGCTTAACAATTCGCTCGCTTTTACTGACTCTCGCTCTTATCTCGGCACATTTTCCCTCACTTTTCCTTGCCAAACTTCCCATCATGCATTCACTTCGCGATTTCGACTCGACTTATGCACCTTGACAACGACAACCACATCTACCTCTTTCTCCTGCTTTCCTTAACGCTCACGTTCACGATCACCCACGCCAAGCCTTGTGTCACCCAACTCCTCTGCGAGCGCCCCGCACTCTTCCGCCGACCTCTTCGACGTCCATGTCGAC
>JADGJF010001262.1:0-10490 GCA_027596845.1 Quaeritorhiza haematococci
CGCCAAACCACTCCAATACCCCCAAACCCCTCCTCTTCACAAACTCAATCCATAAACTCACGACTCTACGAATGCCTCAAGCACGAAACCTTCAAAAACACGAATGCCAAAACAAACCACCCAACACCGATGTACACTGTAGCTTT
Organism: Quaeritorhiza haematococci; assembly: GCA_027596845.1. Taxonomy (NCBI): domain Eukaryota; kingdom Fungi; phylum Chytridiomycota; class Chytridiomycetes; family Quaeritorhizaceae; genus Quaeritorhiza; species Quaeritorhiza haematococci. The sequence continues at coordinate 147 of JADGJF010001262.1, forward strand.
CACGGCGATATCAAAGTTGTCGAGTGAGTAGCCCCAAAGCAACCGGTTTTCTTGGAGTTCTTTCCAGGGACGGGCGCGGGCTTCGTTGATGTAGATGGCTTCAATGGCCCAGCGGGGAGGGGAGATCTGGAGGGCGTCACAGTGGCCGGGAGGGGTTGTTTTTGGGAGGAACGGACGTATGATGAGAAAAGTGCGCGAGTTTGTTTCGTGAGCTAGATAAATCCGCAAATTACGCAATGTTCATGACCTTCTGACAGCAATCTCTTCAACTTACCGCCCACAACCATTGGAAGTACTTGAAGGCGCCTTGTTGGATATCTGTGAGACTTGGGTTCACACCCGCCAGTGCCAAGTTCCAAACGACTGGGACGACCATGCTTGCCAAGGGGAGGAGATTTCGAGGGACGACGGCGGCGAGGAAGTATGCTGATGCAAATTGGTAGTAGTGAGTGAGAGCAGAAAGGGGTTAGATTATGCAAAAAATCGTGTTGAAACAAGAGGACAGATCAGAACAAACATTAAACACCCACCCCGAAAACAAAACATTACTTACCCATACTAAACGCCACAAAGAACTGCAACTGGATTATCAAATACAAATTAAACCAATGCCCCTGATACGGCAAAAACAGCGACACCGCCGAACTAAACATCACGGCCCCCAAGAGCATTCTGGGGATATCCGCGAGATGTTTGGCGAGGAAGTACGGGAGGACGGGCATCCCGACACTGACGTCACGCCAGAGGACAACTTTTTCGTTGCCGAAGGTGGGGGCGCCGGACATTGTGCCGGCAAGGAGAGCACCCATTGCGACGTAGCCAGCGGTGGTCTTCATGGTGTCGAAGGGGAACAGACAGAAACGTTGGAGGAGGGGGACGGTGTATTGGCAGATGCCTTCGGGTTGAGCGCCGAGGTAGATCAGCTGGAGAGGGGTGATATTGGGACGATACGGTGGATGTAAGTGTTAGAATGCTTGTGATGATACGTTGCGAATGTTTTGCATGTGTGCCAGAAAACTCCAGAAAACCTATGGATAAAAAAGCAAGGATTATGTACCTTCTCTCCTGCAATCGAGACCGCCGCACCACACAAAATGTTCATGATCTGGTCAAAGATGAAAGTCGCAGGCGAACGATAAATCTGCCGTGTGGCGCGTTGATAACAGAGGAGGAGGACCGCCCACGTATTCGGTGTCTGCCGGACCGGATCAGGAGCAAACCATTCCTTCATCGACGAAACCGAAAAGTTTTTCGCAAGAAAGTCCTTGGTCGATCTAATGCCGTCTTCCGCACGAATAATCAAGTTCGTCCCAGCCAAACACATTCTCTTCCCATACCGCGGCGATGAGGTCACAATCAATGATGAGGTCGGCGGTGGTGTTGCTTTGGAATCGATGCCCTCATTAATGCTGCTGGAGCTGGAGCTTGAAGCGGAAGGACTCTTCCGCATCAAAAGATCCTCCGGTTTGCGGCCATTCTGATACTCCTCCCAACACCCGAATAAGTCTTGCGGCTCGAAATCGTCTTGGAGCTGGCATGCCACCCTCCCCGTGATGACATCCATCATGAAGTCAGCCGGATTGTACCCAACCGGAAAAACGAACCCCAACCTCTCAAAGTACGCAACCGCATCCTCCCTCGGCCCGAAATACACAACCCTCCCACCCTGTCCCAACAACAACACATCATCAAACTGTTCAAACGCTTGCTGGGGTGGCGAGTGTATAACGGCCGCAACGGTCATCTTGTTCCTGCTCGCGATCTCCTTGAGCATAGCGCAAACATCCAGGGAGGTCGCACTGTCGAGTCCTGAAGTCGGTTCATCCAGGAAAAGAACGCTGGGACAGGCGACGAGTTCCATCCCAATGTTGACTCGCTTGCGTTGACCGCCACTGATTCCGCGTTCTTCTTCGCTGCCAATGACGTTGTCCATGACGTGGGAGAGACCGAGGAAGGAGATGACTTCGAGAACGATTTGCTTTTTGCGTTTGGCGGACCAGTCGGCGGGAAGGCGCATCATTGCGGAGTGCTGAGGTTCGTTGGAATTGATGGGGTTTTTGGTTGTAAGATGTTACAGGTGAGAAGACATGTGGATGTAAAGCTTGCGGTCAATGAAACGAAGTCGACAAGAAACCCTCAAGAAACCTTTCCCACATCCGAGTGTAAAGTCCCACAACACTCACCATCAAGATGTCCCGCACAGTCAGTTCTCTCAACATGACATCCTCCTGCGGGACATGCCCGATCAACTTCCGGTATTTTGCCAACTCGTCTTCAACACCGTTGATCGTGATGCGACCCGACGTACGTTTGACTTTGCCGGTAAGGGTTGAGATCAACGTCGTCTTGCCCGCACCGCTAGGACCCATGATGGCTGTGGTCCTACCCGCTCCGAATGCACCGCTTATTTTCTGTAAGAAAGAAGGTTTGATAGAGGTTTGTTGCATTAGCACAGCTTCCTTTTTTTGTTGAGACTTTATAAATGAAAGTCATAGCGAAAAGAATGGAAGATGGAGTGCATATTACCTGGATGATATTCTGTCCCTTCGGCAATGCGTACCCGATACTTTCGAAGGAGATGTGGAAGTTCGGTTGACCGAGCGGGTTGGGCGGCAAGACATCACCAGAAGGTTGGGTTTCTTCATCACAGATATTCTTTTCGCCCTGCTTCACCATCCACCGTCGCGGTTTCTTCTGATCCTTTTCGGTGGTGGCAGTGACATCGGAACGTTCTTCTACAGCCACAGTGGCGGCACCGTCGTCGCTGTTCCCGCACTTCCCATCATCAGTCTTGACGCCATCAACTGAAGAGACGACACTCAGTGGGACGACTTGCAACCTACTGTTTCTGCTCGGAAACCCTCCACTGCTGTTCCCACTGGCGTGATGCATCTCGTCCCCGTTGCTGCCACCCTCGCTTCGACCCTTAAGCTTATGAGCACTCCCCTTCTCACCCGTAATGAGAACAGACGACTGTTGCTGCCTTTGTTGCTGGACCTTTTTCTTCGCTTTGATGACGGAAAGGAGGCGGTCGCGGTATTTTGCGTTTTTGCGGAGGACAAAGAAACGACGGCAGATGAAGAGGACGCGGATGACGGCGAGCACGAGGAGGAGAATGAAGGCGATGCCGAAACGGGGGATCTTGGTGGAGCCTTCGGGGCAGAAGGAGAGGAAGTTGCACGGGACGGGGTGGACGGTACCTGGATGTTACGAGTAGGGAAGAGGAAAGCCAATGAGCAAATCAAGTTCCATGGAAACTTTTCTTTTCAAACATGGTCTGTTGTGACCCAGTTAGCGTTTGCCTTACCCATCGGACAGAGATGATTCGGCGGGCAAATCACGGCAGCAGTTGTGTTTGGGCAATAGTATCCCTCGCAACAGTAAACCGGCGAGAATGTGTTTTCGGGGCAGAGAAATCCTGGAGTACAGGTGCTGTTTTCGTTGATTTCCATGCCGGGTTGAAGGCAGAAGTAGCTGTGTATTGTGAAAGAGAGCATGGAGAACGAGGGACGGCAGGAGAAAGACGAAAATCAATGAAATGTGAATGAAAGACGATGATTTCGCGAATGAGGCCACGACATGGAGAACAGACGTAGTAGACTTACCCAGGAGGACATGGCCACGACGATCTCGGGTAGATGCACGTTGCAATCTCTTGCGTTCCCTGGAAGAAAGAAGCGAATTAGGAACACATTGCTGACAGAAATCACTTGACAACTCAGCTGAAACTGTTCAAGATCTTCATCTCTTGATTCTTTACCTCTGTCCCCGGAACCGTCGCGTTCCCCACATTCTGCAAGAACGACGCCCCGCCGTAAGATCTGGAGAACGGCTCAAAGAGAGGTTCGCTTCCTGTGACAGCGGATGCGAATTTGTTTATCGATTGGGCGCTCGTAGCCACCACACCGAGGAAGACAGAAAGGGCACAGAGGATCTGTCGATGGTTTTGATGCATGGTGCTTTTTCTGTTGGGGTTGCGTTTATGCTTGTCTTGTTCTAGTTTCGTGTGGTCCTATTAGCGCGGACCGTTTCCGCGAGGCAGGAAAGAATATACCAATGATCTATGTTAGTTTTGGATGCGTTTTTCTTTATGACCACCCGCCACACCCTCGTTTTTCCGGAAATCTAAATCTGCGAGGCCCCCTTTTTTGAAAACTATTTTGTTGCTTTCCCCGCACTGATTCTGCGATAAAAGAATCACGCGGGTCTCAAATACAAGGAGCAGGGCAACAACGAGAGAATGGGAAATGTGGAGACATACCAAGTGTGCCTGAAAATCACTGATGAAAGTACTTCCGTCTATTATTGCGATGTGCGGGCAGAGGACCTTCGGTGGTAATGATTTGATATGCGATGTGATGTGGGAAAGCTGATATGTTATGGTTTGGAAGGGACTTCTGGGGGACTCGAATGCTTGCTTTTATGGAAATACACTTCTATTTGCTTTGGTTTGGATTTCTTCGGGCGACTCAAGTTTTCAAGTTTTCTGCGAGTTTTCCATTTGTACACACACTATGTAGCTGGGAGCGCGAGTGGAAGCGCTGTGGCTCCCAGCGACCACGCTTATATGGTCGCATTCCCGCATTTTCTTTTATCCCGCTAAAATCGCGGGATTCCCTGGGACTGCGAGGTGGAAGCGGTACTTGCAGGGTTCGTTGGGAAGGGACCCACTGCAAAGACTACCCAAAAGCGTGTAATGATGTGAAACAGATTCGAGCAATGGATTTCGCCCACAAGAGAGCAACCATATTTTTTCCCACACATGCCACAAAGTGAGAAAATGATACGGCAATTGCCCCCATTGGCAAGAAACACCAAGAAATCCCTCCGTCCACCTGCCGTCCACTAAACTCACTACCACTGTGACTATGTGCTTCCTAGTCTTTGTTTGCGCTTTCTCGATAGTAGAACGTGTTTTTGGTTTCGGCAATTTACTACCAGTACTCCGATTTCAAAAAGTAAATAAAGGTGGTAAGAGTGGTAAGAGTGGTAAGTTGTTATGCTCATGGTCACACAACCTGGAGTCCACGGTGCTCACACTTCGAGGCTTCGATCACCTGTGAAACTTGGGGGCTTTCCAGACCGTCCAGAATGGATGCAACGATCTTAGAGAAGCTGGACGCAGAGGTGGACGCACCAAGATCCAGGAGCCTCAGAGCAGGCCTCACAGTTCACGAGTGCACAGCTGAGTCCACAATCCCTTGGTCGTCTGCATGGTTCGTCAAACTCCTCAACAACGATGACCAACTCCCTCGCAACGGCGCTGGCGCTGTCATGGTCGCTCTTCGCCAGCATTCACCTCCCGCTCCTCTCCTTCCTACCCTCGGCTCAAGCCCAGTTCTTATCCCCGTCCCTACGACCACCGTTTGACGTGCGACCGGTTCGTACGAGCGTGTTTTGATTTTCTCATTGTGATGTTCGGCCTTGCTTACTTCGAGTTTTTTCACCACTACAGTACGAGTTAGGATGCTTTTACAGCTACAGGAATGTCCGAGCGTGCTCTGATATTACGTCCTCTCCGTCTCATGAGAGGGCCGCGGCCTGCGGTATACAGTGCGTCACTAGTGGAAACGCGTATGCTGGAGTGGGTTCCCCGTGGATGACGGATAACAGGTAGGAGAGTGAAGCAAAAATAACATGAAAGGCGATAAGGAACAAAACATCAACATACTATCTTCCTCACTCTTGCTATTATAGATTTATTTGTTGTTGTGGGACGTCTCTGTCGACCTGGGTTAATCGAGCTCCAAGTCATGAATGCAAACCTTGTCACAGTGGTGATCCATCGGCCGGTGATTGTGGAAGTCACGAAGATAGACAGACTGTGTACGCGGTGAACGCTAGTGACACCGATTCACCGTCTTTGCCGAATAACAATCGACCGTCTCCCTCACCTACCTCGAGTTCTGTCGAACGAACTACGAGCACTACAACAACGGATGTTACTCCTTCGTCTACTTCGGTTCCCGATGCAGCGGCTTTGACGGCGGTTGGAAACTTGACAGCTGCAATTCCCGTCGCAAAACCCATTTTGCCGCAAAGCTCGCAGACCAGTACACCCGACGCTGCGGCAGCTGTTGGTTCCCAAAATGAGTCCAATTCTGCGAGCGAAGCCAGCAGTGATAACAGGAGCATGATCATTGCTATCCTTGCAGCGTGTCTTGCAACAGCTGGGGCCATCTTTGGATTCATTGCGCTCAGACGTCGTTATCGACACACTTCACTTCGGAGAGTAACTACGGTCAACTCTGATCCCAAATCCAAATACGCGGTGAGGATGCGAAGAGTAAGTCTCAGCACCTCAGACGTCACCTCAGCAATCGTGCTTAGTCGATCAACATCCGTCACTGGGGTCCCATACATGTCACCCGAAACCGCATCAATTCGCTCCAGTCGAGCGTTTGCTGCCATGCCCACTCCAACGGATTCAGCCCCTCACAACCTCACACCCCTACCGTCGCTTGCAGCATCCTCCTCAGCAAATCTGGCAATTCCTTCGTTGGGTTCAATATGTGTTGTTGCCTCACCTCACGAAGCTACTAGTGACGCTGATCTCACGGTTGAGGCTGGTGAGCGTGTCAAGGTTCACGCTTTGTTTGAAGACTCAAGGGTATTGGTTTCGATTCAATCCCCGCGACCCGGATGTAAAACGTCCGGTTTGATACCACTCTCATGCTTGGGGGGATCGACTCCCTCGCTTGCAACGAGTTCGAAGATGGCTCTCAGGGACGAGACTTCTTCATTAGCCGCAGTATCCGGAGTGACCTTACCCAGCTACTCCGCTGTGGGAGAGTCTTCTTCCTCTGCTGTTTTGGAGAAGTTTTGATGATGGTTCATTGTGTCTTTGGGTGGACGTTTCTTGGTTGTCTGCCACATAGATCTGCATACTCGTAACTTTACTGGTTCTCTCTTTCTTGCGTAGAGCCTGATCTCGATTTTCGAGGTACTTTTTGTAGAGAATGTTATATAGTTTACCACACATTTTGATATGGTCTGGTTTTTGCCTCCGATTCAGGTCGGAATCGGAAATGTACTTTGAACACTATACCGTCGTCAACGACATAACATGTTCTACGACTGCTATCCAGAACTCTTTGTGTATGCCACTTTCAGATATGGACTACATTCAGGATTGTCAATCCAGTCCGTTTCCGGGTTCGAACTCTGTCACACTTCAGGTCACACTTTGCCGTTTTGGGGAAAAAGTTGGGGGCTTGAGAAGAGGCCAAGAAGAGGCGGTCGTTTGGGGCTCATGATGAGCAACCAAATTCCAACGGATAGAAGAGATCGGTCTGACATTGTAAATGAGATGAAGGCAAATCGCGTGCGCTGGGTAGAGCTTGCCTCATGGCTCTGCTCCTTGCTCTTCGCCCTCCAGTTCACCGCGCACTTCCATCCCTCGCTCTCACCCCCGCCTTTCGTTGAAGGTCAACGTTCCCCGTTCGATGTCAGGCCTTACGAAGTCGGTTGCTATGATTCCCGCAGTGATCAAAGTTTCTGCACCGACTTGACACCTGACCCCTACCACCACAAGGCAGCCAACTGTATCCGTAGGTGCGAAAGTAGCGGTCAAGCGTATGCTGGGGTTGGGAGTCCGTTGGGGAACTGGGAGCTATTTGTTTGTTGCTGCAGTTCGAGCCTCTCCAACTGGCCGAGTCGGGCTGCAGATAGCGCCTGCGTACTTTGTAGTGACCATGACCCGGGAGCGGGTAACTGCGGGAGCCATCGAGATAGACAGTCTGTGTACGCCGTTGGGACCGCAGCTGGGTCAGGGTCAACTTCTGGACAATCTCCGAGCGGTCAGGCACCCAGACCAGAACCAGCTGCAGAACCGCCCGTGACAACAACTACCTCTGGACCTTCTCCGCCCGAATCAAATGCCACCACAACAACCACGTCGGCTGCTGTGTCCTCGTCTGCCGCAACTACCGCGTTGCCGGTCACGTCAGTCACAAACATGACAAGCGTGACTGCTGTTGCAAAAGCTATCTCCCCGCCTGCTTCTCCAACGAGCTCACCCAGCGCAATATCTGTCGATGCCGAGAATGAACGGCTCTCAGATACGACATCCAGCGGCACTGACAATAAGAGAGATACCATAATCATCGTTCTTTCGTCCTTGCTCGGAACCATGGGGGCTGCCTTTGGAGCCGTTTTGCTCAGACGTCGCTATCGAAGCAATTCAACACCGGGGAGGATTGCGGTCAACAAGGAACTCAAACCATCCTACACAGTAACTACTCGCAGAGTCAGTCTCAGCACCTCCAATATCACCTCAGCAATCCCACCAAGTCGTTCCACATCCGTAAGCGGTAGTATAAGAAGCGCAATCCCACCGTCAACAGTGGACGTGGCATCACCGGTGGACCTTGCATCGATTCAGACCAGTCGAGCGTATGCCGGGATGCTTCATCCAAGTGCATCCCTCACTCTGGTGTCCGAAACACGACTAAGTTCAGCCGCTTTTACGTTGCCAACGTTACCAGACCCACCATCATCGTCCTCTAATGCTTCATCACAATCACCAGCACCACCTTCGTTGGGCAAAACCTACTTCGTCAGCACATCCTACGAAGCGAAATCTGATGCGGACTTGACGGTTCAAAGTGGGGACAAAGTGAAAGTACATGCATTGTACGAAGACTCGATGGTTTTGGTTTCAATTCAACCCCTGCGAATGGTTGGGAAAACGCATGGGTTAATACCCCTTGCTTGTTTGGGAGTGCTTTCGCCGGATGAAGGAACACTGCGAGCACCTTCGTCGGGTAGAACAGATGCGACAAGGTCTTTGTTAGGGGGAACAGCTTCAGCTATCTTACCGAGCTATAGAACTTTGGATGGGAACCTCCAGTAATTGACACGGTTTTGTGTATTAATTGGACTTGATTGATAGAATTACTGTAAGCATAGAATTAATTATAATTTTTCGCTACATCTGTAAAATAAGAAGTGTGTGAACATCAGTCATTAGAAAAACCACACTCCATCAATGGCAAGTCGGGGTTTGAACTCACGGGAATACCCCTTTTTTAAGCTTGCATTGCGTTGCATCGTCATCAGCCAATCATTTCTCTGCATGCTAAAAATAGTGCAGCGCGCCAAAAAAGAGTCAAAGGTTCTTCGTGTGCTCCCGCTCTGCTCCCATATATAAACCCCTACCATTCTGATAGTCCCCGGCATCTTCAACCACTGAGCTTCCGCCTCTTTTTACAGATTAGAGCCCCCCCCCCGAAAGCGAAGTCAGCTACGAGTGTACGTTGCACCCAATACACCCTGCTCATTCAGACCACACAAACATGTCCCCGCCCGCTGCCCCCGCCTTCCACCTCGCCCACGCGACCAACTTCGCTATAGCCTCTCAACCTTTCCCTCACTGCAATGAGCGCGACGAAATGATGCATACCAGTCCCACTACCCCAACCATGCGTCCGAGATCAGGGTATGCTGATCGATCACGGAAGAGGAAGAATGGTGGTGCGAGTGAGGAGATTGAGGTAGGTTTTTGTCTCTTTGTGGATACTTTATCCTTAACTGTTGGAATTTCCGGGGGGGTTCTGCGAGGCGTCTGCGGTTCCTCCACGCTGGGTGAATTATGTTGCTACATGACCCTGACTGATCCTCATTTCTTCCCACATACTAGATGCGAACCGTAACCCCCCGCGAACCAACTCCAACCCCAACATCCTCAACCAAGAAGCGATCCATTCATCCCGCCTCCCAATCTCCCCACGAAGAATCTGACATGTGCTATATTCACGCGCCAACGGACACTTTTGCCTCGACATTGGCGTCACCATTCTGCATACCCGTATACACCCCGCCTACCTTTTCGACGGAACGCCACGAGGCGGGGTTGGAGGGACATGTGAATGCGTCGGAGATGGAGGTGCCGACACCGCATACGGTGGGGATGGATGTGGATAGCATGATGGTTGATGTTGAGTGAAAGGCGTTTTAGAGGCCAGATATGCTGTTTTCGTGAAGCCTGACTTGAAGCTACAGATAGCGGACTGTGGATACATGCGGAGTTTTCTGAGCAGTCCTGATACGTACATATCACTGTATTTATTCCCTCTCATATTATATTTATGACATGCATAGACATTTCTTACCCAAACTACGAACATGGATAAGTTGAATGTGTTGCGCTTTCAAGCCTTCTATCGGAAGAGAAAGACGCAGCTGTCCATAGTCTTCTGCCCTACATCTTTATACAATTATTACTGTTCTATACAGGGTCCTTTCACTCCCTGCCCACCTTCTCCCAAAATCTGCAGCACCTTTCCCGAAGCAAAGGAGCGCGGTTCATGGAGCCATACACTGCACCCCCTCGAATACCCCGCC
>JADGJF010001263.1:0-10489 GCA_027596845.1 Quaeritorhiza haematococci
AGGAGGGGGGGGCTATTAGGGCGTGGGGCTTGTTCAGTGGATGGTCAATGGGCGAGGTTATGACTGGTATCGTCAAGAGGTGAGGTGGTTGGGGTAGCGGTATTTGCGAAAAGAATTGTCGGGCTAGCACCGGGACCGAGAATCTGGAGGGTATGCGACTTGGTTTTGCCCCCCTTTCAAAATAGACATATAGATCATTTTGACTTAGCTTTCTTCCTCTGTATTGTTTTGAGTTTTATAAAAACCGGTCGAGGTTTTGTTCACAATTGACACCAGCACACACGAACCCAACTGCATCAAGCGAAACGTATTGTCTCGAATGGTCAAACGCAAAATCTGAATCGTTCTGTAATCCGTTCAGTAGTAGCACCTTTCCGAATATCTGAAAACTAGTTTACTACGAATTACAGTGCCGAACTATCCCCATTGCCTTCTAGAACCCGGAGGCCATCCATCTACGAATATGAATATATCTATGAGACACGCGTGGGGAAATGCTGCCCGTGATGTGACATCTTCTGAGAATTGAATGCCTTCACGAGGCGACAACATGCGTTGTCATCAAGCTTTGGTGCATTAGGAGATGAACAACCGCACGGTGTTGGTTCGTTGACAACGGATTATGCGTTGCCGACAAGTCCACGGTAGGGAGTGAGGACGTGGGGTGGTGGAATACGCCGAAGAATGTCATCACCAGAAGTACATCAAGAGCGAAAAGCGTCCTGACCCGCGGTCATTGTGGGTGGATCGATGGACGCGAAGTGCGAGGTCACATTGCTTTACCATTGTGAAGAGTCGTGCTGACGGCGCCTTTTTAAGCTGCTAGTGTGCGGGAGACGGATACAGGCGTCGTATACGCGTGAAATCACTTCCTGACGACGACAAAACCTGGACGGTTGCTGAACTGAATATAGTGGCGGTGCACGTGGTAGATCTTCTCCGACGAACTTAATCCAGGCCGAGATGGGGACTAGAAGCGGGCGGTCTTAGCAGCAAAGTGTATTGACGATAGGTGAACTGGGAAACGAGTAGGCTACAGGTTGGATCGGTGGATCGGAAACGTAAGGGGAAGAGATGGCCTTCGGTTCGGGAACGGTGGGTAGTTTGGTTTGTGCGTACTTGTGGTGACGACAGTGCGGCGGTGGAACAGAATGGAGTGGTGGAATAGGCCGTGCGCAAATCCGGTCAGCTCGTAACGTCAGCTCATCTTGTTGTCGACGACGGTGGAGGCTCGCGATTGGTACAAGTCGACGAAACAAAGGCATGCTCTGGTCAAAACCTTTTCAGACCCTTCTCATTCAGCTTTTTCCCACACTCAATGTCAGGAAGGAAACAGGAAGAGAAACGAAGTACATCCAGTGAAAGAATACATACATGCATCTCTCCGGACAGCAGACTTGTGCCGGTAGATGTGGTAGTGTGTGTTGTTGTGGGGTTTCTTCGCCGCAAGCTTGTTTCGATTTGACATTCTTCCACACCACGACGAGATGAATGAATAGCGAGGAACATAACACATTCAGATCGTCATTTTCAGGAAGGGAGGGCGGTTGATGCGGTCGGGTTGCAAGTAAGGGGTGAATGGAGATCCTCCCTGACCAGCTTGGTGAAGTGTTAATGAGGCGCTGCCCGACGACTTTGGGAACAATACTTCTTCCTTGTGGTACGTGCTTGAAAGGGAGTTCCAGCACTAAAACGGGCGAAAAAGACATGACGACGCTGGGAAGAACATGAGCGGGGGGGCGCTGACATGGGTTTGCGGTGGCGCACGACTTCGGAAATTTTTGCACTTGTGGATGTGGTTATGCAGAGAACACATGGACAAGTTCAAAGTCAGGGTCGGGGTTTCAATCTTTCTCTTTCACCTGCCAAAAGTCCCAAGGAAACTTGCCAACTGCGCAACTTTGGTGCCGTATGCGAAAAGCGGCTCGAATCAAGGACACTCCTTGTAATCCGCCCGCCTCAACTCGCCTCACATACCGCGACCCTGCCATGACAGCACTGCATTGAGTCTCACTCCTTTCAACCTCTTCGCCCAAAGCTTGATGCATACGGCTTCTTCACATAGGTTTCTATCATCAGCATGGTCACCGCTCAATACCGGGCCTCCGAGCCATTTCAGCACTGTGATTTCGCCATGCGCAGTGGGGTGTGTCTCTCTGCATTCTGCAGTTGCCCATCTACAACTTCGTCATCCCCGTCATGAGAAAACTCTGTCCCTTGCGTATCTAGTTCAGGACTTCTGCGGTTTATCATGATATTCTTTTATTCAACATTTATTATGTAGAAATCCCCTGCATGCAAGGTCAAGTGTTGAGAATAGATGTCAAGCGACTTCCCCTCATTTACAATTTTCAGTCATTTGCCAAGCAATCCGCGACTACGACTTCATGATCAGGCTAGAGCTGAAGAATCATTTATTCAAGACATGATAATTACACGGAAATACGCACGGTGTCTCTTGCTGTGCTGTGTACGAGAAAAACGAAAATTCCGCCGCCTCTCTCAGCTTCCACTGACCCCCGGCAATTTTGTATGATGTAGGCACCAATCAAAGCGCTCCCAGCTGTTTGTTTACCTTTTGTTTGTTATGTTTTGGTGGATGACCTTCCCCCCAGGTGTTATCGAAGTGTATAAAAATACATACTACTGGTGCCTTGAATGCAGAAGACTTGCAATTTTCTCTGAAATGAAACTTATATGTGAAGAACGAGATTCCGGCCCTCTTCTGCGCCTTCAGACCAGTCTGAGTCTGAGCTCATTTTCACCACTCCGACGTCTTCTGAAGTCCTCCGATCTTGCATTGGGATGCGGTTTGTTCAGGTCCGCCAGGTAAATTCTAAACATTGGAAAGTGCCACATTGGTATGTCCAGGTTCAATTCACTATTCTTCGCTTGTTTAGCTGCAGTTTCCTCTTTTTTTTCTAAATCCTTTGCATCATTCATCGTTGTGACATCTTTCTCTAACGTCCCCTCTCCCCCTTGCAAAACAGTGAAGAGCCCACCCATACTACCATCCGGTTTTGAACGTGTCGACGTACTATCGAAACTACAATCACTGAAGACCGTGACGACTGGTATGTTTCGTGTCACTGATTTGACAGACCACCAGCTGCAGTTCATGAGGTCTCTCACACCTGCGGCGTCAGATTTCTTGTCCACTTTCCCATTTCGCAGTTATTCTGCTTATACTGACTGGCCATCCTTTTGCACAATCTCATCTCTGGCACCATCCATCGAAAACCAACAACAACACATACAAACATATGCATATGCACTCTCCTGCTGTCTTCATCGCCCTCATCCAACTGCTTCATGAATGACTAGGTGGGAATCGTGGGAATGGCAATGGTTCTTCTCGGGCCAGCAGCGGGTAGGTTCTACTTTTCATCTTCCAACACCTTGTGACGTTTCCATCTTCTGCTGATTCTGAACGCCATGGTTTGTGACTTTCTTTTGCTTTTTATTATAAGTATTTTCAGGAATCATACCCACTGCGCTTCATCCACTGGCAGAACATAGTTCGAATCATGGTGTACTACTGTGTTTGAATCTAATGGCCATCGTGAACCAACCACATTGCCATGCCATTGAGCGATAGATGTGCTACTTGGACGCCAGCTCGGACGCGAAGAGAGGTACGAGCGTCCGGGCTTGTAGATTTTTGGCAGACCCAGCAGAGCGCCTGCATCGAAGTTGATCAACACACAAATAAAAAGGAGAGAAAGCAGATACATACACAGCGTACATAGTGGGTGGAGAAACGAGAACAGCTTAATCCAACAATGTACAAATAGACTTAGCTTTGGAAAGTCCGGATACGGCTGGTTTAAGAATGCGGTCTTGAAAACCGAGTGTTGGAATGAATTCCTAGATTGCGTGAAACCTTAATGATGGAAGAGATGGGAGTTTTGCGCAGCGATGCAGAAAGCAGTTCATAACGCCTTACTTGCTTCTGACTCGATTATATGAGAGCTTCTGCCGTGCAACTGGAGATTTCGAAATAGAAGTTGCACTTGAATTCGCATTCTCTGGTTTGTGATGAGGAATATTGAAGGGAGTGGCCAGGAAAAAGCCATAACCCCTCCCATGGCCTCAGTAGAGGAATCGAACATGGGCCGGGGACGAAGAGGAGGGTGAGGAGGAGAAGGGAATGGGCAGGAGAAAGCCATGCCCACTCCTAAAGCGTCAATGTACATATGTCGAGAGTCGAACGAGGACATTATTCAGCCGTTGACGAAGAGGGGGGAAAAGGAGATGAAGGGAGTGGGCAGGATAAAGCCATGCCCACTCATGTTGAGAGTCGAACAAGTATGCCGCTGAGTCGTGGATGAAGAGGAAGGCCAGAAGAAAGCCAGGCCCACTCCCGTCAAGATAGAGCCATGCCCACTCATGGTGAGGGTCGAACAAGTATGCCGCTGAGTCGTGGATGAAGAGGAAGGCGAGGAGGAGAAGGGAAAGGGCAGGAAAAAGCCATGCCAACTCCCCCACTGTTGAGCCATGCCCACCCATGTTGAAAGTCGATCAACTATACTGTTGAGCCGTTGATGAAGAGGAGGGCGAAGGAGGAGAAGGGAGTGAGCAGGATAAAGCCATGCCCAATCATAGCAGCGTCAATTGACGTTAGCGGGGAAAATTAACCACTACGTGTGGGAGAAAGGTCCAGTCGCACTCACAAGGTAGTCTATTCTCACAAGAGGTTTGACGCTTTTAATCACGGGATTAATCAGTAGCTAATCAGTGGACTCTGGTGTGAAGATGAGGTTGCAAGTATCATCATCTACTGTGTTATCTGTGTGAGTATTCATTTTGGTCCCATGCACACGAAGCTAGGTATCAATCCAGCAGCGCTGTGGCATAGAACTGCACTTCTGGGGTGGAGTCCGACTTGGTTATGACAGGGTAGTCATACTGGATGGCACAAAGTTGTACAAGTGGAAGATGTCAGCATTTTTGGAACTCCACGCCCTACTGCCCCAGACTCCGCCAAAATCCATCCCAAAACCTAAAAGCAGGCCCAAGACAGGCTGCCGAAAAAGGGGCAAACCCTATCAACGCGCCCACGCTCATACGTGTGTTCAAAGGGAAAATTTTTTATCGTACGTGATACCTGGCGGCCGCGCTCGGCGGCGGCGGCGGCGGCGGCGGAAAGAGTCAACATAGTGGACCCAGAGCAGGCACAGAGGAAGAGACGGGGGAGACGGGGGAGCGGAGCGAGAATCACGACGTCAGAAACCCGGCGGGTCGGCGTCTTGCCGCGTTATCAGCGGTGCAGAGCTTGGATGCAGGCCAAGCAAAAAGGAGAACCACGCGCTGGAGGCGACGTCCAAGCCAGACTACCTTCCAAATCCGGAAATTGCGCATTTATCTGAGACGACTGATGTCCAAGCGACAGGCACTAGCAGGTGGGCAAGGTCCCATACCCACGTCGCCGCAAAGTCCCATGGAAACTAAGTTGAAAAAAGCGTGCAGAAGCTCTATATACCCCCACCTCCGGCGCTCATCCTCGACCTGTAGACCTTCATCCCACGCGTCACCCCCGTCGTGACCGCAACCATCAACCCCCCAACACCGGTGCTCATCCACGATCTGCAGACCTTGATCCCGCGCGTCACCCCCCACCGCCGCCACCACCATGAACAGACCGCCATCTGCCGTCCGGGCAGTACTCGCTCTCCTATCAATATTTCTCTGCTTCTCGCTGATCCCCGTCGCCAGAGCACAGTATCTTACTTCGGCGTCTATCAAGATCGAGAAGCCTTTGGTTGCCATAGCAGACGCTGAGTTCGATTTGGAGGGTAAACTGCACTGGAGTGGGAATGGTATGTGCTCGCAGGAGAGGAAGGGGGGTGGTTATCTACGCGGTGGACTTGACGGGTTTCTCAATTCGCGATCTGGGGGACTTGGAAAGAGTTCTTGAACTCGTGTGGGAAAAGAACGATTTGAGTAACCGAAAGAAAGACTGACCTCAAACCTGATCTCGAAAACCTGTTTGTGCCGTTCCCGTCTCATCACCACAGTCACAGACAACCAATCCACAGTCACATACAAAGTTCTCGACGGAGACTCCCAACTCGCGACCGGCGATTTCGCGAAACTCGGCGACAGTGATGGCGGCGAGACAGCCTACAAATCCTCCGTATCCTTCGGCCCCGTCAAACTCGGCGGTTCCGGCTATCGCACCCTCAAAGTCGTCCTTGAGTCGGGCAACTCCACCAATTTCCTTGGAGAAACCACTTATACCCTCCTCGTGATCCCCGGCGTCGTCACCATCATCCCTATCATCCTTACCTTGCTTCTGGCATTCTGGACACGACAGGTCCTTCTGGCGCTCTGGTGTGGGGTGTTTGCGTCCGCGTCCATCATTCAGGGTGGAAACCTGTTTCAAGGGTTTTTGAGGAGTGTTGACACGTACATGGTTCGCGCCCTTGCGGATAAGGATCATATCAAGGTGGTTCTGTTCACTTGGTTCCTGTCGGCACTGATCGCACTCGTCATCAAGTCGGGCGGCGCTCAAGGGCTAGCAACGCAGATCGGAAAGTATGTTCGGACTCGATGGAGCGGACAATGGGCTACGCTTGCCTTGGGGATCATTATCTTTTTCGATGGTATGTATTGCAACCCTTTAACCGAGTCGTCAAGTTCCGTTTCTACCGGTTGCTCCTTTTCACTAACCACTGTTCTGTCACGGATGACTCAAACGTATAGACTACGCATCCGCTCTCATCGTCGGCAACAACATGCGCCTGGTCACCGACACCGTCTTTATGTCCCACGAAAAACTCGCCTTCATCGTTCACGCAACCTCCGCTGGCCCAGCCTCCGTAGCCCCAATGTCCTCCTGGATTGGTTTTGAGCTCGGTCTAATCAAAGATAACCTCCCCGCCACTCTTAAAGACCAAGACCCCTTCAACATCTTCCTCAAAACAATCCCCACCCGGTTCTACCCACTCCTTATGCTCACCTTCGTCGCCGCGATCACGTTCTTCAAAAGGGACTTTGGACCCATGTTCCACGCTGAACGGAGAGCGTACAAGTACAATAAGTTGGTCGAGGATGGGGATAGCTTAGATGATGAGGATGTGGAGAAGGAAATGCAGCCTGTGCCCGATCAGCCACAACGGTGGTGGAATGCCTTTGCCCCCATTTTTGTGATGTTGGCATGTACGATCATTGGGTTGTTTGTGTCGGGGTACTATGCTGTGCTGGCTGGTACGCCTGAGGGTGAATATCCCGATCTCAGCGCGGCCAACATCGCGGGTAGTGGTGCTTCTTATGAGTAAGTTTCCTTTCCTCAGGTGTTTGTCGTCGGACAAGGTTTCCATACGCGGATCTAGCTAATTGCTTTGATATCTGCACCAAACCACAGCTCCCTCGTTTGGGGAAGTTTCTTCGGATGCATCTTCGCGATCATCATCTACCTCATTCAACGTCTTATGGGGTTCCGTCTGGTAAGTTCCCTCCTCTGTACCTCATCCTCGTGATCAACCATACATCACGACTCCTTCCTCAAACTCAACTCTCATTAATACTTCGCCTCGCACCTTCGTAATAGATCATGG
Organism: Quaeritorhiza haematococci; assembly: GCA_027596845.1. NCBI lineage: Eukaryota > Fungi > Chytridiomycota > Chytridiomycetes > Quaeritorhizaceae > Quaeritorhiza > Quaeritorhiza haematococci. The sequence goes on from JADGJF010001263.1 coordinate 7,560, forward strand.
GCACAATCATCCACGGCATCAAAGGCATCACCGAACCCCTCCTCACCCTGACCTTAGCCTGGGCGATCGGTCAAGCCTTCACCGATCTCCAAGTTGCTAAATACATCGTTGGTGGGCTTGGGAACTCGATTTCACCGGGGGGTTTGCCGGCGCTGACGTTTTTGGTTTCGTGTTTGATTAGTTTTGCGACGGGGACGAGGTTAGTATCATGAATGAAAGGGAGGCGATCTATGTGACTGGGATGTTGGGTGGGAGTTTTTGCGCGAGTTGCTCGATGATGTAACCGTTTCTCTCCCTCTTTTACAAAATCAGCTGGGGCACAATGTCCATCGTCTTCCCCCTCGCCCTCCCCCTCGCCGACTCAATCGCCTCCGGCTCCGAACGCATCATCTACGAAACCATCTCCGCAATCCTCACCGGCTCCATCTTTGGTGACCAATGCTCCCCCATCTCCGACACATCCATCCTCTCCGCAATCGCATCTGCCGTCTCCGTACAACGCCACGTTGAGACGCAGTTGCCCTATGCGGTTGTTACTGCGCTTGTGTCGTTGATTGTGGCTGTGCCGGCGGGGTATGGGGTGTGGCCTGGGTTTGTGAGCTTGATTCTGGGGATTGTGGCGATAGTGGGGGTCGTGTGGGCGTTGGGGACGAAGGTGGAGGGGGATGATAGGAGTAAGTTTTGGTGGATTGAGCGGTGGGTTGGGCCGAGGAGGAAAAAGGGGGAGGTAAAGGGGGATTTGGAGGAGGTGGAGGAGGCGATGGAGGAGTGGGATGAGAAAGATAAATGAGGGTGGAAGAAGTTCCCTCGATGGATTAAGAGGAAAGTCGACGAAACTGGACTATACAGGACCAGTTCGTCAACGACATCATCACATCTTGCATCATAGACACTACGCATTTTCATAGAGCACGTTTTCATATATGTATTTCAATCTTGTAGGTACTCTTTTTGGACTAACACATCAATAATGCTTTGATCGAGGAGCAGCTTTCTCGGTAAATCGATTCTTCCAAACAACACCAAACCCCTGCCGCTGCCCCTGCCGACAAAGACTTTCTGTATACCAACTTCATGAAAGACCGTTTTGGTAGAAATTCGCAGACATCTCACCTCCAAACCCAGGACAAGCGCGCACAATACAAACCTACCTCCAGCACCCTCTGTCGCTCCTCCCTCGTACCATCGTTATCGACTGTAAAGCTGCTGAAACAAACCATTACATTTCTCTCCACTTTGCAAGAACTCCGTCTTCAACTTCCTGGCATGTTCCATCAGCACCTTTCCAAAGCCAGAGCGACCTCCGTCCCAGTTCTCAAGTGTTGAAACCGCACTCTGCTCAAGCACCTCTCCAACCCTGCTTTGGAATCCAAAGCAATTTCATCTGATGCGTCACCGTCACCTCACCGTCAACAACGCCAATATTTACCGTGAATATCCTCAAGGATCTCTTCAACTTCGAATTCCGTATCGGACACACGGCGACCCCGACGCCCTCTCCAGCGATAACCTCGACCTTGTCGCGAACAAGCCCAAGTCGGTGCCGGAATGTATCGTTCTGGATAGAGTCAGGTTCTTCGAGAAGGTCAAATAACGTCAAACGAACCGGCGGTTCTCCGGGTTTGTTGACGGCTCGTTCTCAACGACTCTTGCTTCTGCTTGCTCTCATTCATATGCTTCTACCTTTCGTACGTCTGAGCGGAGTTGACGATTTGAGAGCACGCACATATATATATATATATATATGTGGAATGCAGTGAGCATACCGCTCTGAATTAAGAAGGGGCTGCTGCTCACGGTTTGTTTCTGATTGCTCATCCACACTTAAAGGCCCATGGTCCAAAAGGACGACTGCCGTGCTGGATTTGGCGAGCACTTCCCAAGAGGAATAAAGTACTAAAGACGCCGGTGGAAATGATGAGTGTATTGCGTATTGGAGATGGACTGGATGTGTTTGGACGAAATTCGTAGTGACTTACTGTCTGTCTTGCTCGCGTGCTGGTGGTTTTGGAAAACACTTGGAAAAGGTCAGGGAAAAGGTTCTGTTGATGAGTGATACGAGCGTGTCAAGTGCTTGAAAATCGTCTTACAAAACTTCAAAACTGTTCCAAAACTCTCCAAGAACACCTTGATCGCCGCATGCAAGTAAAAGACGGACAAGGCGCGATGGTCAGAGGTGTGTGATATGCCAAAGAAGACCCTCTCTTCATTCATTCTCTCTTGAATTCCCACTTTGTACAGAAGCTTCTTGGGTTCAGCCGTGGATCTAACTATTTCCACACTCTGACTCCCACTTCAGATGATCTCCACATCAGCACTCCCGTCGGCCGTCGGCCGTCTCCGTGCAATTCCATGTCGGGAGGCGATTTCTCAATGCAGTTTTGGGTGTGGCTAGTCGTTGGTCGCAGCGTGCGGACTCGGATGGGTGGGAATTGGTGGGCAAGGTGCTCAGGTGGACAAGACGTCTGGCAGTTGACGTTCGGGTGAGGGGAGGGGAGAGGAGGGTTCTTTGGTGGGCGCAGGCATGAAGTAGAAGTGCGGGGATAGGAAATGGCGAACAGTTCGAGGACAGTAAGAGTGGAGGAGCCTCAGGAGTGTGTGAGATCTGGATAAGTAATTTTAAGGGGGTGGGCTCATTGAGGCGAGAATTGGACGTGTAGGCGAGCGCCGGGTACATGGAAAGCTGACGATGGCCGGACTGATGGAAGGTAAGCACTGCAGATTGTGAGACCTCTCTCTTATTAGATATTCCCTTCAGTCGGTCTTAGGAAATCACTTCAAAAGCAAACAAAAAGTCCCTTACAGCCTCGAACCCACTGGCCCAACTGCACCCCCCTTCTCACTCTGTCGCACTCTGCACACCACCCAGACCCGCGCTTCCTCCGATCCCTGCAAACCCACCACACGCACTACACCCCCCACGACCACTC
>JADGJF010001264.1:0-10483 GCA_027596845.1 Quaeritorhiza haematococci
ATCCCCACCCTGATCACCCCCCGCCAACACCATACGACCTCCACGGCAAATCACACTATCCAAACCCGGTGACTTCACCAACCTACACGACCCGATTCGTTCGATAGACTGAGTAACAACCTGAGCAGAGTTGTGGAAGACGCCTTGACAACATCTGCGGAGGTCTCGGAGGAGTTTGTTGAGGGTTGTGGGTGGTGTGTGCGAAGGATGTGAGTGGTCCTGGTCGTTGGTGGATATGGGTTCGATTTGGGCATCCTGGAATGCGGAAATATGGCGAGAACACGTCGAGTCAGCAATGACGTCAAAAAGATAGGAATAGAAAGGCATATGCACTCACCTCGGACTCCAAGAATTGACGTAGACGATCCTCTCCCGAACTTTGCAGGAATTCATGAACAAGCATGGGATCGATCAAGCCCGGTTGTTGTGTCTCCGATGGCACCAAGGTAACTTGATCATTCGCAATCTTATCATATACTTTTTATTCCGGTTTGGGATTCAAACAAGCGCCAACGGCGGGGGAGTCAGGTGAATGTTTGTAAGCTGTTGAGTCATGATGATGAACCCTGATTTTTCTCCAACTTCGCTTCCAACAACATACCCAATCGCATCCATTTCATAAACTCCCCGCCCCGCTTCAGCTGTTCATTAAGCACGACCAGCAAATACTCTGACCGTTGAATCAAGCTTCGAACAAGCATCGCCGTCTCATGAACTCGACTTTCATCGAACCCGACCGCTTGGAATCGTTCCGTCCTAATGTCACATTTAGCATGGCAGTTCCCGTTGAGAGTCCACATAAACAGCAAGTTGAACTTGTAGGTGACTGATAGAGAGCGGGGATGTCTCTTTCCTCACCATTTACTGAGACCAAGCAACTCGTTGATTTGCAGAAACAGACGTTGACATGATGGCAACAGGAACGTGTGTGCTGTTTTGCGGAGGCTTGATAGTGTTCTGTCGAGGGATTTTCCCCATTTGCCCATGTTCTGAGGAAGGATCATTAAATGCGTGTGGAGAGACAGTAGAAAAACGAAAAAGTCGTTAATGAATGGAAACATGGTGGTGTGTGCGAATTGAAAACGAAAAGTGGTCTAGGATATTCTTACTCCTGAATTGGCACAGTTGCTAATGTATGAAATCATGCTGCTGCTTGGGATTCCTGTGGCAAGCGCCTTACTGAATTCCGCTAGCGGTGTTGAAGGAGCTGCCACATAAAGACGAAGAAATGGAGTGATGCATTCCGTTAAATGATTTGAAGCAATAGAAAAGTCGACAGGTGCAGTTTGATACGTTCGCTCCAGAAATTACCTCCTTCAGCCTGTAAAATCTCGTCAAACTTCTCAAACTCCTTCTGCGTGATGTTGGCAATGACCTGGTACTCGCGCGTCAAAAACCTCAGTGCTTCCTCAATGTAATTGAGAAGCGAGTTGATGTTGACGGATTTCAAGGCGAGTGTTCTGAGTTCAGGTTTTTGGAAGTGAACTAAACCCGTGTCGAATGTGAGCAGGTTCGAGATCCAGCTGCTGTCATATTCACAGCAAAAACGAAGCAAATGAGATCGGGAAAAGGTTGAGATTCTTGAATTTGGAAGAAATGGTTTTCAACATACCCATTTCTCGGTTTTTCCCTTGCTAGGACATTCAAGTTTAGCATCGACAAATCTGGGGAAAAACCGGCTTCCAGGATTCGGCATTCCTGATATGAAGTTTATCGTGGCAAGATCGTATCATCCGTGAAATCCTAAGCGGCGAGCTATTACTGGGGTCCCGGGATGGGGGCGAAGCTCACCTGTGCATCCATGAACTGCCGAATAGGTATCGTTTTCAAATGGAAGATTCCGTAAAGGCTGATATCAATCGAATCAATCGCAGGAACCGCAAGTCAGAGGCACTGGAAAAACACCCGATTTGAATAAAGGGCCATCAGAACAAAAGGGCTGCGATTATGACTTTTCCCCACCTCAAAACGCAATCGCCCCGCCCATTACCAGCAAGTAGGATATTCAGTTGATCTGAGGTATCTGGTTGTAGCAGATTGCGGTGGGAAGCTTCGTCTCTGACAGTGGGAGTGAACCGACTATTCGAAGGATGACATTGAAGGCGTCAGTTTTGTTTCAGTCCTGGTGGTCGAGAACTTGCGCTCTCAAGAAAATTACCTTGGGTCCGGATTCGGAATGGCACTCAGTGTGGGTAGCAAGTGGCCAATCCTCCCAGACATGTATTTCAGATAATGGTCCTCCTATGAAGATCAAGGATCAGTTGAGCTACACTTCAACACTCCCGCACACGAAATGGCTGGGATCAAACCAAGAAGCTGCGAGCTCCACACCTGCGATGTCCTCATCGCGGAGAGACTGTGTGTGGAAGCTGGACCAGTGGTTTCTCGATTCCATATGAGTAAGGTGACAGGCTCTTCTTTGGCCGAGTCCTCGCAGGTGGCGAAAGAATGCACCGAGTCGGAAGTTTCGACGTCGAACAATTCGACTGTGCCATTTGCGAAGCCCACGCATATGGTTTCGCCTAGAGGTTTGATCGTCCATCCACGCGCATATCATCATCACACAGATTGGGGTGTTCGTAGCGAGTAAGTAAGTGTTCGGACCTCTTTTGTTGTCGGCTCCTGCATCAATGATAACCCAGCGTGGGCCCCCCAACCACGCAAGTGCACACAAACGTTCACACACCATCTGGATGCCAACAAAGAGCAGTAACGGTCTTATCGGGAGCGAGAGTCCAAACCGTCTGCCATGGTTGAGATTGCTGCCAAGAAGGACGGAGTAGAGTCAAAGTGGTACCGTGGTAGACGATGGCGAGATCGCGAACAGGACACCATTGTACGAGCTGGATCGATTCGGCGAATGCTCTCTCTGAGAGAACGGCGGCCTTCGCGGATGATGACATTTGTTCAAATGGTTCGTTCGAATTCCGACCTGTATCACAAGGGTGACCTCAACACATACATAGAGCATCATGACGACTCCCACTTTTGCGATCTCAATGAGCACACGGACGGGGACCAAGAAGCCGGCTTCGAGAGAAACCAGGTCGTGGCATCGTCAGATTCACGAATATTTATCATTTATGATTCAACTTCGCTCTTGAACGGACATCATGACAAGGGCATGATTGTTGGGCAAACGCACGTAGTCTCGAACACAAATCCATAACCCAGTGCATAACCTCTGCAGCGGTTGTCACCTCAGATTCACCTCAAGAGTCCCCTCGGAGTGGAGTAGGAGGAGCAGAAAGCACGCGCAAGTCGGCAACTCACCATTCGCAGGCCGACGCACACGAACCAGTTGGGTCCTCGCTACCTTTATTGCGAGTCCACCACGTACCAACAACTTCAAATCTTTGTTTCCGGCTCTGCATACGGCCATACCAACAGAGAGCACGAGAACTTAATAAATGCACCGGCTTCTGTGACATATATTTTATTTGAACTTCCACTATGACAACGTATGCGCTCTATACTCTATCTATTGAACATCAAGGCCAAACATGTAGGAAATCGCTTTCAACCTCCTTGAATGCTTCAACATACGTACCTCACAATACCCATCGACGGTCTATGAGGGTGCACCGAAGGATTACATAGAACTGTCGAAACGAAACAAATCCGTTAGCTCAACAGTACTTGAGAGCATACTTGCGAGTTCATGTTGAGAAAGCATAACAGCCTCGACCGCACTCAGAGACTTAAATATCATGTAGGGATCATCTCCGAAGATCCAACCTTTGCTAAGTAACATCATGGCGGTAGGCTGTGGCAGTAGAGACGGAAAGGAGTAATTACCTTGTTGTATGCCGGAAAGACAACTGCCAAACGACGTGGCAGGCAGTACGAGTATCATACAAGCTTCTACTCCATCGCATGCGGGTGACGAATCACTTCGGAGGATGGTATTCTCGGCAGGGTCGGAGGACAGTATTCAGTGGATCTATTGACCAAGGCAACAAAGACAACAGCGTCGTTAGACACATTCAACAATCGCCGTGTAAAGCCCATGAGGGTTCAAGGAATGCACACTCAGGGTATTTGGAGAAAAAAAAGGATCATTTCCGAAGATCTAACCTTTGCAGATAGAGCATCACAGTGCACACACCACCACCAGGAAAGGGTCAAAAGGGGAGAGGGGGTGATTCACGCCGAGGTGCTTACCATGAGAGTCTCGGACTTGATCCTAACGAAGCGCTTCGGTGATTGAATACTCGCTGACGGTCCGAGAAGCGCCGACGTCTCCCCTCAAACTGCAATATCGAGGATGAATGTTATAAAGTCAGAGGCAATCAAAAAAAAAGAAATGTCACACGAGCACTTTATGTACGACAGTGTATAACACACGATTTTCTTCCCACGCTAATTCTTTATAAAAGCGGACATTGAAAATATAGGTCTCATTCCTCGCTCCTGCCAACAACCAAGGTGCCGTGGTCTAGTGGTATGATTCCTTCTTAGGGTGGAGGAGGTCCCGGGTTCAAACCCCGGCGGCGCCCTTCTGCATTTTCCCATTATACTCAAGTTGTAGATTGTTTCTGTTTTGTGTGTATTTGGCATCGTTTTCCCCTCTGGCGCTGTCATCTCTTTGTTGTTCGGCGGGCTCCACTCTTGAATCCCCCATGCACATGGAAATGGCAACTACCAACACTGAGGCAGAGGTCGACGCATACGGTCGGATCTTCCGGACCTGGAGCGCTCGCCAAGCTGAGAACAAGCCGCTCTTCTTCACTGCCCTGGACATCCTTGAGCACCAACTCCAAAAACAGCTTTTTTTCGACCTGCTCGACGCCTTACATAACGACTACGAGGCTCCTTGACAACATTTACCGTGTCGTCTCCCTTATGGCCGTTGCCACAAAACAACCTTCACGAGGTCAAACCCAGGCACCCGTGTTTTCCCAACGTCGTCAGAACCTGGGCAAACCCCTGCCGCATCGGCGACTGAGCTCCAGACCTTGAAGGGCTTTCGGCGGCATGATAACGAATCACACCCACGCACCCGCACTGCTCGTGTCGGGGCCAGACAACGGGAGACGCCTTCCCCGACTCCCGCCGGAGATCTTGTCGCTCATCTTCTCCCACCGCACAGAGGCTCTGTCTGAACCTGAGTATTTGCCCTATCATCCCCGTACCCAGCACGACGCTGACTTGGCTGCCTTCGCTATGGTGAATAGAATGTGGTCAAGCGTGGCAAAAGGGGTCTCGTCGCGTTGCACATCGATATCGGCATACCAGTTCCTGTTTTCAGGCACATCGCAGCAACTTCCAATCGACTCGGCCATCTTCCACGACACGATCTCGCACATAACGAATGTTAAGCTCAGAGTTGACGATTACGGTATATCGGAGGCTGTGTTAGAAGACCTCCACCGGTTCCCCAACTTGGAGAGGTTGAGTTTGATGGCCGTGCAATCTTTTTGAGACATCTCTTGGCCCTCTCTTCAATCATCCCGTCCCATCCTTGGGACGATTGTCGGTTAACGGGGTTTTCTTCGAAGCGCTGCTTGGAAAGCTGGTTGAATGGTCGTGGAAGTGTGAACCGTCTTATGACCACGCCAAGGCGCAAAAGTTCTTTTCCCGTCTTGTGGAGATCAAGTTCTGGAACTGCGATCTTTATCAAAGTGATGCCACTTTCGGAGATCCACAACTCATCGACGCAGCTCAACAAAACCTTCTTGTGGTCCACCTTCCTCACCACATTCCCGATACGGCTGCTGCCCAGTTCTTCGCCAGATGCTCCAACGCCCCACTTGCCGTACGCATATTTGATGGCAAATCTTTCGGAGATGACGCTCAAAAGCTTCGCAAATCGATTCAGCGGGCTGCGTTCGGTCTCTTTGGGGGGAAAGCTGCATTCCATGGCACTCGATTATCTCATTCGGATGCGAGGTCAGCAATTCAAGTGTTTGAGCCTTCGAATAGAGGGAGAAAGCATGACTCGTCAGTTGATGAGATCAATCATCACACACTGTCGGTCTCTCGAATGTTTGGAATTGTGGTTTCCCGGCTACATCTCATCCGACAATCCACACTTGTTGAAAGACGATTGCTTGGATTTGGTGCGTTCCTGTGGTCCAACACACAGCACGTTGAACTTGGATATCGAAGCAGACATCAGCGGCTTCAACAACCTCATCCGTCTCGTCGCAGATTCTTGTCCAGCCCTCGAATCATTGACCCTGCTCAAGAGTTTCAAATTGAAATTCCGCCCGTTGCCACCATCAGACTTCGTCGATGATACTGATGAAGAGCTGGAGTTTGGTGAATGGCATCCTGATGACGAGATTGATAAATCGGGAGTCGCATATATGATTCCGAGTAATGGAGGATACTCTACAAACGCTCCTGGACAAGTGTAAACGCCTTCGCTGGCTTCGCGTTCAGGGCAGTTTTCGCTGGGGACACTTTGCTGATCGTGTTTTGGAGGCTAAGGTTAGTTCTTTGGATAGAAAGGCATATTTCGTGAACTTTGACCCGGAGACGAACAAGTACTTTGATTACTCGTTCTATTCGTAGCTTAGATTTTGGAAGGGGGCGAACCTGGGGGAGTAAAGAAGGTCGGATCTTTTGGAAAGATTTCTCGTCAAGTGGTGAGCTTGTGTGAAAGTATGCCTGGAGAGGAATAAGTCTCCTCCGCAGCCTCTCATACTATGGCAGTTCTCTCTTGTCGTGAAGTTTTCAACTCTTGTGCGAAGCCAGATACCAGAATGTAACTAATGTAACTAGGTCAATTAAATGACCACACCTGTCCTTTCCCTCAACTGGGGCAGTGACATTCATTACCAACCAAATAAAAAGACTTAGCAAGAAGAGACTCAGACTCTCAGAATTCCCACCGGCGTAACCCCCACGAAACTCAACTCCAACTCCGAACGAAAACGGCGACTCCTAAAAAGGTGTCGAACCTGTTGTGCTCCTGTGTAATCCGTCCCGTGTGACGTACCTACAGCGATGCAATGATCACAGAGGAAATCGTTAAGTTCACGTACCGGCCCTCTCACCCAAACTCCCTCGCCTGGTCCGAGGACAACCAGATCGTGGTCGTCACTCCCACCGCCGTCCACATTTTGGTATGTACTGTTTGGGCTTTCCGGTCATTTCTTTCACGGGTGGGCAGGCCCCATGGTGTGCGATGATGTCAGTTCAGGGGGTTGATTGCAGAGACAGACCGATCATCGGAGCTTGAAGGGACTGAAAGGAAGGAAGACAAATCGCTTATGAGTCCTTCCTTGCAGAAACTATGAATGTACCATTACTCACCTTTATCTTGCTTCTAATCGCACGCTTCTACTTCGACCCCCGGTTCAAAAGACCCCAAAATGTTTCGGCTCGACTTTGGACCGCACCTCGCTCTTCAAGCGTACATCCATCAACGTCAAACACAGCGAGGGAAAGAAGTTCAAGTTTCATTCTTTTGAGAGACCTGTCAATGGTATGATATTTGTTGAGGTTGCTGAAATCGGGACGGTTTGTGTGCCGTATTTGGGACGGCTGCATGAGGAAGTGAAAGACTGGGAGGTCAAAAGGCGCCAGTATATTGAGCCACTTGCGTTTTCCCTCTTTTCCCCTTATTTTTAATGCCGCTGAAAACTGGAAACAAAAGATCCCGACGTACGACCAGCTGATATCCTCAAGGAAGGGTTTAGATCCGTCGCATGGTCTCCAACAGGGTTCTCCGCTTTGAGCGGGTGAGTAGGAGACAACAAAACTGGTTTTTTCCCCATCCTAACTGCGTCCCCCAGTGCTGCACGAGGGCTCACTGCCCACCTATGAATACATCGCTCCGTCTTCGTTCCGTCTAAAACACGGAAATCATTTCGAATGATGCATAAAGGTGCCTTCTGGCTACGATATCGACGAGTCACTGTGTATCAGTCTATGAGCCTTCAGATGACCCAGCAACGTCAGAATGGAAAAAGGTGGGACATGAACGAAATGAGAGAAGGGGGGACCGACATTTGAATGGTCGGCGATACGGAGAGAAGGATTGCATCGGACCATAAATAATCGAGAACTTGATTTTCACCAATGACTTTTGATTTGGCAGATCGCGGATCTTTCAGACTTGCTGTATTCGCAGTACAACTTCACGGAGGAGGAGATCATGGTATCCAAGTCGAATTTGGATAAGCTTGAGAGTATTTGTAAGTACGGCTTTCCGTGTCATTTCCTTGATGGCATTTTCAACGAAATTTGATCGGTTGTTGAAATTCAACTGACTGAGGCTGAACTCCCTAAACAATGCGTTGCAGCCATAGCGTGGTCCGGACCTTGTCGTTTGAAAGCCTCGGTGAAACCAGTGTCGCTGATTGCGGTGGGTTCCAAGGAGGGGACTGTCGCGCTTTTCAGGTATGGGAATCAATCGGGTTATTTCTTGACAACCCAATAGTTTTTCGCTGAACAAGAGGGAAATTGTTTACGCTCAAGGAACTAACCTGTCTCCGCTTGATCGATCATCTCATGTTTGGACCGTGTTTGATACAAAGTTATGTGAACAAACCCGCAATCTGCGCAACCTTCCGACCTCACGAAACTTGGGTTACGGATCTGGAATGGTCGGATTGGTTTGTCGATGAGAACGGTTTGCCATGTAAGTAACCAACGGTGAATTCATGATTTTTTTGCTGAAGGCGGAACTAAGGACTCTCCGTCCATGCAAACAAACCCCATACTCACAAGAATGCTCACCGCCATGGATGAAATACCCAAAACAAACAGACGCATACCTTTCGAGCGCCGGTGCTGACGGCTCTGTTTATGTCTGGGTGGTGCAACTGACTCGATGGTCAATCTCGGGCGGTGGAACGGGCATCAAACTTGCGTGCAACGTGACATTGCGGAAAGTCATTTCACAACCTGAGTTGCCAGTTGCGCTCGCGATGAGATTTTATACGGATCCGGTATGGTGACTCGCATATGGATAAATGGCTTTTTACCCACCTTTCCTGAATTGTACATGGTTCCACCAATGTCTTTTTCTTTTCGGCAACAAAAGACCCGCACATCGCCGCCAAAGTGTGCAGTGGCGAAAGGTAGTCGCGTCTATGTGTGGTATGCACCACACTCGATTTTGGTACCCACGCCGGAGCATGTGGTAGATTTGACGGTTTACAAGATGAGTGTGACTATGGGAGTTGGGGGTAAGTTAAGTTTTCGAATCATCTGTGGTTGTCTCTTGAAATGCGTGGGTCATCGAGTATGTTTGGCACACTTGGTAGTCCCTGCTCCTTATCATTCCCTACCTCCCACTCTCCGCCTTCTTTCCCAAACATCACGATACATACAAAAGGACTGACCTGGAGTACAAGCGGCAACGGTCTCCGCGTATTCACCCTCGATGGGAAATCCACCCGCCTCACCTTCCACAACGGTACACTCGTCCTAGGCGAGGACATGACCGCAAACCTTCACCAAAAGATTTTCCAGAACTCGGCACAATGGGTCAATGGAGCCGATGATGATGAAGACGGAGGTGATGACGATGGAAGTGCAGCAGCGGGAGGTGGGGATGATGGTGCTGGCGGGCCGATTGGGGCTTCGAGTAAGCAGTTGAGGATTTATGGGTCTGCGGGTAGTTGGAATGGGTTGGTCGATGCGTTGTTGTATAGGTGCGTATTGATGGTGCTATGCCTCGAATGGTTGGGTTTCCATGGTCATCAGGCAACATGGTGTGCTGTGATGAAGGAGTGAACGGTATCGGAGCATTTAATGGACTTACATTGGATGGCTGAATTTTTCTGACGTCATTATCCCTTACCGAATACCTTTTTTTATCCATATTGTCGAAACGTTTCGCAACTTCTCCTCCTCAACCACAGAATCTCCTCATCCTTCGACATGGAATACAAAACTGCAAAATCGGACGTCGCATTCATGAGTTTCCAGGCTGCGTTCAAACAGGGAGACCAAGAACTTGAACAGGAACTCATTTACACGTTCAAGCAACTTTTGGCTCGGTCGGATTTGCGTGAGTGTTAAATTCGTATGAAAGTTGGGAGTGAGCCCGCTTTGACACCTTTCCGTCGTCTGCAAATGTGCTGACCTCAGAATGACAACTCGTTTTGTTGTTTGTGTCTCCACATCGCATCTGATTATTTCCATCCACTTCCTCCCCCCTTGCAATTCCACCCTTCCCCGTCGGAAACAAAATCAGTGGACCGTTGGACCCCCTCATACCTCCTCTGGGACCTAATCGAGTACTGCGAAAACGAATCCGGGACCTGGAACGACATCGCCAATGCCAATGCTGCCAATTCTGTCACGGGTGGTAGCAGCAGCAACGGCGCCAATAACCAACAGCAAGAAAGCTTCTTTATGAAACTGATGAATGCGCTGAGGGAATTTTATATCACGTATGATGGTGGTGGGATGAAGGTTGCCGAACCGAATTTGGAGAATGTGACGGATCCGCAAGTGTAAGTCCTATGGCGGGAAAGTGTGGGGAGATGAAAAGTGAGGGAAGAGAAAGGAAGGAGAGGGG
>JADGJF010001265.1:0-10478 GCA_027596845.1 Quaeritorhiza haematococci
GGCCGGGGTTTTGGGCCCAAAAATTGGGTGGTTTAATTTTGTTTTTTAATTTTTTTTTTTAACCCCCCCCCCCCCCCCCCCCCCCCCCCCAATTCATGTAATAAGTTGACCGGGTGTTATCAAACCTACCGCTCGGGCACACCCTCCCTGACACCCTCCCGTCATTTTTGAAACGATTTTGTGGTGGTGGTATATTTCTTGAAATCATATAATTGTTTAGGATTTTTTAATTTCTTAGCCATATAATATCTGATAATATGAAAATATTTTCCATATCACAAGTTGGAATTTCGGGGAAGTGTCGCAGAGGGCATGAACGTGATGTAATTTTGCACTTGGAGAGATGGGGAAGGGAAAGGGGAAGGTGAGAGCGAGGGGAAAAGAGCGGCAAGCGATGTGTTTCCTTCATACGAGTCGGGAAGCGAGGGATGCGAACAAAACACAGGCCAGGGAAAACGAAATCGTCAACTGTAAAAAATGGGTGCAAGAGAGTACGCGAGAGGGGGATGCTGTCGGAGCTCTGCATGCCTATGCCGTGTCCGCTGGACCCAAAAAGAACTTCTCTTCGCGTCTTCATGATTTGGTTTTGATTTGATTATCTTTTTAAAGGTCAACGATGTTCATGATGTCGTTTGTTGTGGGCAATTCTAAGTCTCGCTCCACGACATTAGCAGCGTGAACGGGCCTTATGCACTTCCAATTCATTTTGAGCGGATGACTTCAAACTAGATCTGGGTTTTTGGGTCTGTCGGGAAAGTCGAACTGGGTTATGTGTTTGTGTTTCGATGACACAGAGGCTGGTTTTGGCTGCCAAAGTCCGATCATTTTTGAAAGCACTCCCGGCTCCAAAACCCATCGCAATCACCGGTGTTGGCATCAACGGATCCATTTACCCTTATTGGTTCCAACCATCGTTGTTGAACATCACTAGACGACCTCTCTCAACATTCACTGCCCTCAACATGAAAAAGCAAAAGCAGGCTACACTAGCGTAAGTTTCTTCTCCGCTGATGATGGGCCAGGTCAAGCGATCCCATATTTCTTTCCCGACTGCTGGGGATGTCATCGAGCGGCCGTCATTTCACATTAGCTAAACTGCTACCATTCTGCCAGCTCTTTTTTCGGACCGGCAGTCACGAAGAAGAAGACTGATGGAGCTCAAGCCTCATCATCGGCCGGGGGGTCGGCGGCAAAGCCGAAGCAGCAAGAGAAGGAAAAGATTGTGAAAGAATCCGAAGATATGGATACGCACGAAGATCCCCCCGTGAAGAAAGATTCAATTTCAGATGAGGAAGCGAAAGTGGATGCAGGCAAAAGTAGGTGTTGATGCGAGAAGAGATGTTCCTTCGTGAAATTCCCTTTCCGAACTACGCCTCCCCCCCTCCCCCGCTTTCTTCCCTTCATGTTCCTTCCCAACCCAGATTCTTGTATGCGTGGCGTTTGGGGGGATCGTTCCGCGGGGGGAGAAGGGGTGGTTTGAATGCACCATATTCTAAACTTTGCGTCCCCATCATTTAGAATTGAAACGGCTGAAACGAAAACGTGATGCAGACAGCTCGGCTGTTCAGAAAGGAGGAAAAGAGAATATTCCATCACCTACTGATACGGAGGGTACAAGGTCGCCGAAAAAGAGTCCGAAATCATCGCCAGAACAGGACAAGACAACCACCAAAAAGACTGGTGAAGAAGAATCGGCGACAGAAGTTGATGAAGATACCGATGTTGACGAAACACCGAAGGGGACGACGCCTGAAGAGACACCCGAGGTAAGTGCATGAACTTGTGCAGGGATACCCAACGTGATCCTCAACAATGGTTCATTTTGTTGGATTAGGCAAGTTCAGATGAAGAGAAGCCGCAGAAGAAGATTCCGACAAAACGAAAGGCACCGAAAACAGAAACGAAGAGTTCGAAGAAAACAAAGACAGAGAAGGCAGCAACTTGTATGGATCGTTTCATCACAACCACTTCAGTAGGCGGATGATTGATCATATTAACTGAATGACCTGTTTTGAAAAGCTTCCAAGTCCGCCTCCACCTCGACTGATACCGCGGACAAAAAGAGCACAACTGCCCAATCTGGTGGCTCTACATCGACCTCGGCGGGGAGCAAAACTGAGGTCACATGGAAGAAGGGCGACCCGTGAGTTCATGTCTCAAATTCATATGTCCGCGCATACCTTCATTGATGACACCTCTCCATCAAAATCGTAGTGTACCATATTTTGCGCTCTGCAAAGTGTTCGAGGACATTGAAGCAACAACGAAAAGGTTTGTGTGTTGATGCACTCCACATTCACTACGTCGTGGCGCAGGGTTTCCTTCTTATGCATGGGCCGTCGTTCTCCTGCACACATTAGACTTCAGATTCTGGATTTTCTCGTAAACTTCTTCAAAAAAGTGATACAACTGTCGCCGCATTGTCTGGTGGAGTGCGTCTATCTGTGTCTCAATAAGGTGCGTATCTCGACAGGTCTTAACGCAGTCCAACAGTGAGTTTACAGATGTTGATTTTCATTCCGTGATCATTGATTTTGTACAGATTGGACCTGAATATCAAGGGAAAGAACTTGGGATCGGAGAAAGTATCCTTATGAAAGCCATCGCCAACGCTTCAGGCCGAACGTTGGCCAAGATTAAGGCAGATGTTGACGCCCAAGGTGACTTAGGTTCGGTGGCACAGGTATGTTTCCGATATCTTTTTTCCTTGCCGTTTGAAAAGATTTCGCTGAGTATCTGTTCAATTTTGATGCTTCTTCGATGTGCAGACCAGCAAAGGAACCCAACGTACAATGTTCGCCCCGAAGTCGCTGACGGTCACCAGCGTATTCAAGACGCTGAAGGAGATTGCATCCATCACGGGTTCATCGGTATGTGGATGCAAATTAGCTCATTTTGCCGAGCAGTCTCATTCATTGTTCTTTTGAAAACAGTCCCAATCGAAGAAAATTGACAAAATCACATTCATGCTAAGTGCTTGCAAGGGTAGTGAGCCCAAATACTTGATTCGGTATGTCCAAGGTTCGCTTCAATACAAATTTGTCTTTGGGCGTTCAAACTCATTAGTGTTTCTCGTTCCGTTTCCACTTCTCCGCCTTTAGATCTTTAGAAGGAAAACTTCGAATAGGTCTCGCGGAACAAACGGTGCTTGTGGCTCTAGCTCACGCCGCCGTGCTAACGGATCCAGGTATATGCACTGAAAAACCAAAATGAGATTATGACGTCGAGCATGGTGTGGGTTCTCAGTCTGTTGTTATAATATGTTTCCATGTGCAGCCTTTTCGAAGCTTCCGAAAAGTCAGTTGGATAGTGAACTCAGTAATGCTGCTGCCACGATTAAACAAGTCTACAAGTATGTAATGTGGAACAACACTCGTTTTCGTTGCAGGATCTTAACAACCACTTCATGTTCGTTCCAGCGAATTGCCAACATATGATGTCATAGTGCCGGCGCTGCTTGAGAAGGGTATCAAACGCCTGGGCGAAGCGTGCAAACTGACTCCCGGTAAGCACTGCAGAGATTACGGTATCTTCGTATAGAGGTTAAAATGCTAATGCGGTCAATTTTGGGTTTTCTCGGTCTGAAATAGGTATACCTTTGAAGCCTATGTTGGCCCACCCGACGAAGAGCTTGTCGGAAGTTCTGGATCGGTTCGAAGGCATGACCTTCACATGTGAATACAAGTACGATGGGGAAAGGGCTCAGGTCGGTTTCTGCTCGTATTGTCTTGGCTTTTTATACATCCTCGTCAACAGTATGTTTGCTGGTGATGCTGACATCATCGGAATTCAGATTCATAAACTCGAGAACGGCACTGCGATGGTCTTCAGTCGCAACTCAGAAAACTTGTCGGGCAAGTATCCTGACATCCTCGAACGCGTGCCGAAGGTTTGTTATGTTCGTCTGATGAAACCCACATATTTTGACCACAGTCCGCTGAGCGCTTCTTCCTCACCTCATTTTTTTTTGTAATGAACATGATCAACACAAAACAGATGACCAAACCCAGTGTGACATCTTTCGTTCTGGACTGCGAAGCTGTGGCGTGGGATAGGGAGAAGAATCATATTCTGCCTTTCCAAGTGTTGAGTACCAGGAAGCGTAAGGTAATGTTGTGAACATTGGATAATATCTCCAAGATTGCTGTTCATTAAAGTGCTTTTTTCCATTCTCAGGACGTCACCACGGACGGGATCCAAGTAAATGTCTGCGTGTTCGCTTTCGATCTGTTGTATCTGAACGGCGAGGTAAACGTCCACAAACTCACTAACTCGCCATGAAATATGGATAAGACTGAACCGAAAGTTTTCAAATTTCTCTTTTCACTCGCATACATGTTCGTCCAAAGGCTGTAACCGGCAAGCCTTTGAGTGAGAGAAGAAAGCTTCTATTCGACAACTTCGTCGAAACAGATGGGGAGTTCGCATTTGCAAAGCACATGGACACTTCCATCGTTGATGAGATACAGGCGTTCCTTGACGATGCAGTCGTCGGTAAGTATTGCAGTGCCCATAACCAAGTTCGATGGCCATGTTCATAAAATTTCTGATTCACGCACGGAAACGTTTCTTGTTTTTGGCGTTTAGGCAACTGCGAAGGCCTGATGGTCAAGACATTGGATAAGGAGGCTTCCTATGAACCGAGCAAGCGGTCGAGGAACTGGCTGAAGGTGCAGTGGCGGAAAAGACACAGTGTGTATTCATTCGTCATATTATGCGCTTTGTTCACGATTTTTCGATTTTTTCGGATCGCGGATGCCCTGACGAACCTCGAATAGGTCAAGAAGGACTATCTCTCTGGCGTGGGCGATACAGTGGATCTTGTTGTGATCGGTGCTTATGTGGGACGTGGGAAGCGGACTGGGGTGTATGGGGGGTTCCTTTTGGCATGTTATGACGACGAAAACGAGCAGTACCAAAGTATTTGCAAGGTAAGCTTTTTCACCACAAACATATTGAGTATCGTTTGCCTCTTCTTCACACATCTCAAATCGCGATAAATTATCCATCATTGTATTTGCAGATCGGGACGGGATTCTCTGAAGAAAACCTGGCTGAGTTCTCCAAGTTTTTCAAAGACCACGTAATCTCTCAACCGAAGCCTTACTACAAGTATGGGGACAACCCGAACGTTCGGCCAGATGTTTGGTTTGATCCCGTACAGGTATGCGTCTACATCCCTAAAAGTATGTTGATTTGAGGAGAAGGAGCAGGTTTTCAAACGCGGCTCTCCTTTTTCAATAGGTTTGGGAAGTGAAGGCCGCAGATTTGTCCATTTCCCCTGTCCACAAAGCCGCGATTGGGCACGTGGATGCTAACAAGGGGATCAGTCTGCGTTTCCCGCGGTTTATTCGGGTGCGAGACGACAAATCACCGGAGGATGCAACAAATGCTGCCCAGGTTGGTGTTATTTGGCTGACTTCGTCAATCGTCTGGGATATTTGCGGCCGCTCAAACTCACTCGGAATTCTCTTTGATGGAAAACACACATCGTCGACGAAACCAGATTGCGGAAATGTACCGCAGCCAGCAGATCAATGGAATTTCAAAAGACAACAATGCGGATGGCGCCTTTGAATATTAGAGTAACATTTAGCTGCGTCATACAAAAACTAATTTGTGTATCACAACCGAATACAGCATTTTTCACTCTCCTTTTGGTGTGTGAACGTGTTGACAGACAGGATGGCGCCCGCAGAATCACGGTCGCGGTCCCGGTCTCGGTCCCGGTCTCGTAGCGCCTCCAAACGCAAATCAGAATCACCCTCTCGCAGTCGCAGTCGCAGTCGCAGCCGTAGCCGTGACCGTAGCCGCGACAGGGACCGCGACAGCAAGAAATCGTCGTCATCCCGTCGTCAACGTCGCAGGTCCAGGTCTCGTGACAGGTCTCGGGACTCACACCGTCGGAGACGTGACCGTAGTAGGAGTAGGAGCAGGAGTAGGAGCAGCAGCAGGAGCAGAAGCCCTTCAAGGGACCGTCGCAGGAAACGCAGGTAATGTGTTGGTTTTCCACGCACACGCTCACTTCTCTCGGGCCGGTATTGTAAAATGGGTGGGTTGTGAACTGTTTACGAGTGCTTGGGTCATGAGTTGCGAGTCATGAGCAGGTCGAAGTGTATTTGCACCTCCCTTGCTCTTATGTGACTCCTTCCATCGTCAAGAAGCACGCTTGATGGATTTTGGGAGCAGGTTGAGTCGTCGCAAGAAAGAAGCCTCTGAAGAAGATTCAGTCTGTGGGCTACGTGCAAGTCCTGGCTGCGTGCGTCAGGGAATCAGGCGGAAGGAAGAAGTCGGCAGAAGAAGAAGGCCGCGTTGAAGAAGAAAAGCAAGCCAAGTAGAAGGCGGGAAAAGTCGAAGACGATGTTCCCTCGTCAAATGAGGTCGTCTGAAAACGTCAATATGAAGAAAGCTGAAGAAGAACGACGAGAGCAAGAAGGAAAACCGGACCCTCTGTGGGGCGTCGTGATTTTCTAGCCTTTTCACACTCGTGCAAGGAAAGGCCGGTGGTGCCGGGTTTGCATAGTGCGAACACTTTCCTCCGCAAAGACCACACAAGCTTTACTCCATCCGTGCACAGTCATTGTTCTCGAATGGAACAGCTATCTCCATTCTTCTCGTTCGTGTGCCCTCCGTTCGTTTGAAAGTCCTCAGAGGCATTGGTGGGTTGGTGGGCGCTCAATTGACTTGAGTCGTTAATGTCTGTATTAACCACGTCACGCTATCCTATCGTGCACTTGCACAATTCATTGGCTCCTTATAAACTCAGGTCCGACTCCCGTGAGCACGACCTCTACCGGCCGCAACGTCCATCTCCTACCAGCCGGGTATGAAATCGAACACAATACAATTAAGCTTCTCATCGTTGGATTTTGTACCGGGGGGAGGGGGAGGTTCATTGCATTGTGTATTTTGAGTTTGCGGTTTTCGACTGATGTGAGCACGACCCGTTTTCTTTGCACACCTATTCTGGTTTTACAGGATGCCCCTGAACCAAGCAAAGTTCTGGGCGTTTTTGGTCTCAGTCTGAGAACTCGGGAATATCAACTGGAGGACATCTTCGGCAAGTATGGCGCGATTGAGAAAGTCACGATCATATATGACCAGCACGTAAGTCAAACATCAAGTGAAACTCAATCCTTCATGGTCTACCTCGAGTTGACGCCTTCTTTACTTGCTATCTGTATCAAATCAAAAAGTCGAGGAAATCTCGGGGTTTTGGCTTTGTTACTTTCAAGGAGTTGGATGGCGCAACGCAGGCAAGGAACGAGCTCAATGGCCTGGTATGTTCATACTTCTCTGGTGGTGCCTGCCACTCTGACATATGGTCTAACAGAGTGTTTTTGCTTCTTATGACCTACAGGAAATCGATGAGAGGAAGATTCGTGTTGGTGAGTTATCGTTGTCCAGTTGTCCACCCATCGTCTTGGAGGAGGGAAGTCTTTTCTCGACAGGTTATTGAACATCTGGTTGATTTTCTTTCTTCCAGACTTTTCGCTGACAGCAAAGCCTCACAAACCAACGCCGGGGCGCTACATGGGGGCGGTTCGTCCACACCGTCGCGGTCGGGACTCCTATTCCCCGCCGCCGCGCCGTCGACGCCGGAGGAGCCGTTCCCGATCGTACTCCCGGTCCAGGAGTCGATCAAGGAGTAGAAGCTGAGCGGGCTGAGCGGGCTGAGCGCACTTTTTGCATAGACCAGTACTGAAACATCACATTTGATATTCTTTTGACGTTTACGGAAACTGGAATGTAACTTAACAAGGAATGAATGGAACTTTCAAGAGCATAAGGGGTTTCAGGGTTTTCAACATGAGGTATCCACTCTGTTTTGATGTTTCCAGCAAACACACCATCTTTTTTGCACATCAAATGCTGTCTTGAATGGAATGTGATGGCATATTCAGTATGTCATGTTGTTCAGCACGTCTTTCACCATCAAGTTAAACCCAGAGTTAAACCAGACAATATTAAGTCCAGTACTAAACCCTACAGTGCTGCCCGTAGCGGCCTCACATCAGTTTCACATACCTTTTGGTTTTCTGAACAGAGTGACGGCTGAAGCCAGGACTGAAAGCACTACATTCGAGCGATGTCCAGGTTATGCAAGAAACCGCCAAACCTCCACCACCGAAGTTTATCCGTATCTACTCAACTTCAAAGCGGGATGAATCTCGGGATGGGCGACCGGGAAGAATGAAGCGAGGACGCAGCATACTTTGCGATTATTGATTTCAAAGATTTTCAACAAACATTCGCCCCCTCCCCCAGCTCCCCTCCGAGATTTAACCGTCGCTCTGACCGTCGCTTACGTAAACAGTGAGGCGCCAAGTGAGGAAGGGTGTGACGGAAGGGCTCATTCAACGAAGCACAACCCGGCAAAACTCGCCGATCAAGGATCACTCAAGATGTTCGGCATGTTCAATTGGTGTCCGATCACCCATATTTCAAAAAAGTATAAAAAACGGTTGGGCCATTAGGATTCAAACTCAGCTCCAAGTTTGTTCATCCCAAGTTCATCCTACAGCGTCAACGCGTGAAATCATCTAAATAGCGAAATGACAATCTTCACCCTCAAAAGCGCGTCGATCGTGTTGGCAGTCCTTGCCGCATTCGTCGCCAATTCTCCGGCATCAGCGGCTCCCGCACCAGGATACTCACTATGCGGTGCCCCAAAGCGCCAATTGGCAAACGAAAATCAAGACGGGAACCCTGGGGTCGGATCCATCAATGCGAACAAGAAGCTCGCGAGCAGCATGCTCGACGACTTCATCAACAAACGGGACGTTTCGAGGGTCGACAAGTACTTTGAAAATCGCACATACATTCAGCACAACCCTACTGCTCCGGATGGTGTCGACGTATTGATCCAGATCGTCAACTCGTTGCCTCCTAACGCGCGTTACGAACCAGGCGTTGTGCTCGCCGAGGGTGACTTTGTTATGGCACACGGACGATACGTCGGTCTTGGTCCAGCTCCCATCATCGGGGTCGACATCTGGCGGGTCGAAAACGGCAAGCTCTTAGAACATTGGGATCTTCTGCAGCCGGAGGTTCCAGCAAATCAGACTAGGAGCGGACGTAGTATGCTCTCAGATGCCACAGCGGATGTTGGACCCAAGGATCCCAGACGTGAAAACGCCAACAAGGAGCTCGCTCGGCTGACGGTGGAGAAGATTTTGATAGGCAAGGACCACTCACTCGTCCCGCAGGTCTTTGGGCCGAATCCTACACTCATCCAGCACAACCCACTGGTCCCCGATGGTGTGGACGCGTTTCTCGGCGTCTCGAACAGCGTGGCCGCCAATGCTACGTACGACCGCGGTCTCGCGATTGCCGACGGCAACTTTGTAATGTTGCACGGCCGGTATAATAACCTCCTTGGACCCCAGCAGGTCATCGGTGTGGACATTTTCAGATTTGACAATGGCAAGTTGGTCGAGCATTGGGATGTGTTGCAGGAGGAAGTTCCCGTCGATCAAACCAAGTCTGGTCGTAGTATGTTGACTCCGGCTTTGTGAATGTAGAAAAAAGGGAATTGTACGAGAACATAGTTTGTCAAGTAGCATGTACAGATTTTCGTTGTATTTCAGTTGGAAACAGCAGTGCTGCAGCAGTCCTTTGTCGTTGTGAGAATTCGAAGGAAATAAAGCCATCAAATAAAATATTGGTTTCAGAAAGGTTTCTTCTGAGTTGACTGAAGATTCATGCAAATGCGCTGGATGCAGTTTTACAGTGATGTGTTGTGATTCATCTTGAGCGAACAAAGCACAAAACAGCAGACAACTCGTTTTTCTCTCCCGTATGTCCAGAACTTTTACCTCCCCAAAGTCCTCCTTGAAACCTCTTCGCATATGTCCAACGTCCAAAGACAAGGCAGCAGCAAAATACTGCTTCCATACCGTTATGAGTTGCCCGTTGCATTTGCCACGGTAAAAAGGATTTCGTCTACCTGCATTGCCAGTTCAAATCAAGGAAAGAAGCTAAGAAGGATGCATGCGACCTGTGTCACCCACGAGGGTTAAATCAAACTCCGGTTTCAACTTGCTTTCCACTGTTTAACATTATCGAGGCATTTTGGTATAGTAGACAGCAATAGTCTGACAGAAATATGCAACTTTACAACAAGGTTTTACGCGTTTCGGGTCACCCTCGATATAAATAAATTACTGCAAATGTCAATTCGAACCCCCGACAGTTCCAAGACTTTCAAATTGATGGATCTGAATCCGGTGTTTGACGTTTTCTCGCCATATGCATGCTTTCCACTACTCACAAAAATGCAGTAAAGCCGGCGTGAGCATGCTGCGACCAGATACCGCCTGTTCAGCGGGAACTTCCTCCTGCAACACATCCCAGTGCTCCACAACCTTCCCATTCTCAAAGCGAAAGATGTCGGCGCCTATGAGGGGTTGCAGTCCAAAGACGTTGGTGTATCGTCCATGCACCATAACGAAGTTGCCCTCCGCAATCACAACCCC